>PVJH01004137.1:6700-130209 GCA_004026705.1 Nesogale talazaci | reverse complement strand
AAAACTTTGTTTTCATTTCCAAAGAAACAAAAGACTGTAGTAAAATATCATTTACTGAGGACAAGTTCAGAATTTAGGAATATGTGTGTACCCCAGGTCCTGTTCCCTGTTTCTATTTTCTTTTGTAAACTAAATATCTGCAACAGCTGCTAGCGGGCCAGGCTGCTGGGGGCTGTCGGCTAAAAGGTCGAGGAGGAAGGCTTCTGAAGAGTCGTTGATTGTTCCTCTGCATCATTTAAACTCTGACCTCAGAGAGAAGTGATGGACACTGACAGCTGTGGAAGCGAACCTCAGACAGTCAGACTGAAATGAGTCAGCCCCGATGGCCAACGCGGGCAGTGGAATGTCCCCTGATTACACGTCTGATGGAGTGCAAGTTTTCCTGTAGATGTAACCGGTGGGAATTTACATCTGGAATGTTAGTATATATTCCAGATGTGACCACGTAAGCCTTTGGTGGGCAAAAGGCTTTGTAGGTTTTCTAACAATATATTCATTTTTCACTCTTTGTAATGGTGACTGTCCGGTTAGAATTCATCTACTTGTGTAGTTCACAAACCCCTAGTGCACCTGCATTGTCCTTGGGGCTCGGGAGGCTGGAATGAACAAAATCACCCCGGCCTGGTCTCCTAGCCCTTCCACGCTCAGGGGAAGGTGGGCGTGGAGCAGCCTTCAGAAGTACAAGGCACGCAGAGAACAAAGAGAAAGGAGAGCTGAGCTAGCGTGGAGAGTCAGCCACAGACACCCGGTTTCGGGAGCAGGAGCGGGGTGTGCAGTGAGCCACAGCAACAGTCTACCCAGAGGGCACGGAGGTTCATATAAGGGGCATCAAGAAACTCAGAGCAGTTGAGGGTAGCTAGCTTGCGTGGTGAGAGGCGATGGTGGAGAGAGGGAAGCAGGACCTGGGATCCATAGATCATCAGAAGGCCATGGTGTCTGCCCTTTGGGCCACGGAAAGACCATCAGTATTATTAACTAGACCGTTTCTCATTATTAGACTTACACTGACATTTGACACGTCTGTCTAGATACCCCTGAAAATATATACGCACCATGGACTGGATAATCAGGCAAAATCCGGCAAAAATGAGAGGGTCTGTAACTAGGACTACAGTGAGGGGGGTGATGGTTGGAATAAAGCACCATCAGCAGATTCGGGAGACTTATGGGAAGAAGGAATCAAGGGCGGTGTCCTGGGTGTTAGCTTAAGCATTTGGATAAATGGCAGGGGCACTTACTGAGGTGGGAGAGGAGAAGGAGGGACAGGCTGAATGCAGGTTGGGAGGGAAGGGTGCACACACTTCCTTCTTAGTTTGAGCTATTGAGAGGTCGTCAATCACTTGATATAAGCCGTCTAGCCATAAGGCTTATGTATGTAGGATCATTATAGTTCTGGACTTGCTACTTTGGCTTTAATCCCCTTTGGGAGGGTGTGCCTATTGTGCTAAGGGCCAGGATGACGGTGGGATTAAGTCTTCAATTTAGTAGTGGGTTTGAACCAAGCCACTACCCTTTGTTTCCTTGGGGATGTGATCTGCCAAAAGACAAAAGCTACACCTCCCTCAGGGCCATCCCTGGAAGTGTCAAGCTACCTTTGAAGCAGGAACATAGAGAGAACCCCCAGACCATCAGACGAAGAGCCATCAGTGGGGCTCAGGGGGGCTGGGAGCAGAGGCACCAGAGACTACGGGATAGAGACCATGGGACAGAGCAAAAGAACCAGGCTGAGTCCAGAGGCCTAAGGCAAGAAGACCAGGAGAGAGGACAGAGCAGTCGTCTGGAGACTGCCTGGGCAGGCAGAGGTCGTGGGACTGTGTGGCGGAGAGGCTGAGGACTAGAGAAGACATGGCTGCTGGCTGGGGAGAGTGTGGCTGTCGACTGTCTCCTTACAGGGCAACCATCCTGCCTGCTGATAACCTGTTTGTTTCTCTAATCAACTCCTTTGAGTGGGAGTTTTGCCAGGAGCTTTGGTGTAGCGCTTGCAAGGGATGATCCAACCCAGCGAGATGTGGAATGTCTTGGGAAGAACGGTTGGTGTCAGCTAGGTAAAGGATCATGGAGGGCGGAGTCATGTCGGACCCCTGCCTCCTCCTAGCAGGGAAACCAGAGAGGGTCCGATGTGGCTCTGGTGCTGATTTTGCCAGTCCCCACCAAGCTCCTTTATAAATCGGGAGTGCTCAGGAAAGCAAGAGGGAAATAATTTAAGTAAAAGGGCCTTTAGAGTTTCAGAGTAGGACGAGACATTGAGATTTGAAAAATTTTGAAAACTCATGTGGAAATTAATGAGCAAAGTCAAGAATCCAGACATTTAGAACTCTAGGGGATAAACCAACCCCTTTCCTATCACTTCTGACTCAGAACAATCCTCTCTGAGGTCTTTAAGGGGGCTGAAAGCCTCATCTTTCTCCAGGGGGAAAGACAGCAGTCCAATACTGCCACCAGGATTGAATTCATTTCAAGGGGGGGCCGCAAAGAGGAAAACGCAGTGACTGCAAACCTCATGCGTTTCTTATGACAGTATTATTGTCCCATGTCGTTGCTTTTGTGGAAAATAATGACTAACTTATTAGATCACCCATGAGTTAAAATTCACTTAAGAAGTTATCTAACAAGCACATTTTAATGAAAGAGAAATTAGGCCAATTTTCCTCTTCTACTATAAAGAGAGCAAGGTGAGGGCCTTGCAGGGCCTTCAAAAATCTTTAAACCCTCCCTTCCCTACCTCAGAAAATATAGAGTTACTGTTCCATGAATGTAGAGCACTGTGTCCCGCTAGCTAAGAGAATCATCATTTACTATGCCCACAGGATGCAGAGTTAGGGCTGTCCGATCAATCTGTGGCTAAAGTTACCGTAGTCACCGCCATATTTGTTGTCAAGGGAAGGATGAGTCAGAGTCTGGTTCCAGACATGCACTGAGACAGTGGTTTAAGAATAATCTCTCATTTGCACAATTCTCAAAACTCCTCATTTCCAGCAGTGCCGCTTATGTAGTAGGCAACCTCCAGAGGCCCCTCCCTAGAGTGTCAGCATATTAGGATCTGAGATTTTGTTTAATGATGTTTCTTTAGCACCTCTAGAGATAGGAAGCACCTGCTAAGTAGCTCATTAAGTGAGGTTATCAATGCTGGGCTGTAGAATTGTCCAAGAAGCATAAGACCTATTTTTTCTTACCCTATTTAGGAAGGTGGTGTGGGTAATTTCCATAGGATGTGGTAGGTGCAGTGGTGGAGGTAAACAAACTAAAGGATTTGTTAGGCTGCCCATACAAAAGAATTGTCAGTTCTAGCTTATTCAAGGAACTCTATGCAACAGGGTGGTTAGAATATCCCTCTCAAGGAGATGCCACAGAAGGCATTTCATGTCATGTCAAGGAGCTTTGACTTGACCATAAAACAGCATTTAATTGGGAAGTGGTTTTCATAGACAGCTCTCCACTTTAGATTGCTTCAGTACTTCTCTGGGAAAAAGGATGGAGGGCAGAAAGATGAGGAATTAGAGATCCTTGGAAGGTATTCTCATAGTTTAAAAACAATATTATGAGTCGTTTTGTGTTCCAGAGCTGGTGTAGAAAGGTTGTATTCAAGAATATCGAAGACTATCTTGTATTGTGCAAATGAGAGATTATTCTTAAACCACTATATTCAAAACTGAACAGCATGGTGAAAGTCTGTGAAAGTTTAAGACAGGAGAGGAAGTTAAGTACGATGCAGAACATTTTGACTTTTGGATGTAGGGAGGTTCTACCTCAAAAAAGACAAAAATAATTGGTTTGAGGGAATGATGCCATTTTATGGAACATGGATGATGTTCTATAGAAAATGTTCCAAGGGACATTTAAGTCAAAGACTTGGGAGAGAAAAGGAGACTAGAGATTCAGATTGGGGAACCTTTAGGTGGGTGCAAGAGAGGCGGAGATGCTGAGGGAGAGCGTGCAGAGTGAGGAAAAACCATACATTCAGGAAGAACATGGCAGAATGTCCGCATTTCAGGAGTGGGACAAAGATGAAGAAGACTACAGGAACTATTCAAAGGGTTGTCTGAATACCGGGGGAGTGGAGTAAGTCAGATAATAAAACACAGACGCTGAATCAGGAAAAGATGAACATTTAAAGAACATGTACGACTTATCATTAATTAAGCAGAGGCCTTCATATCTCTCTAATATCTCCTCGTGACCCTGCCTTGGTCATTTATGTTCCTCCAGTCCCAGTGCCTTCTTCATGTTTCTCATCCAAGAGACGCTGTGGGCTACCTTCGCATTTCACACATGATGTCACTTCTGCCTGGGATCCAGCCTCCGTGTGTCTGGGTGGGGAGAGCCTGAGCAGGGACGACTGGTGGTAATCACTGATGAGGAAGTTAAAGTTTCAAAGTTTTGAAACATTTTACAATTTTCCCATAAATAAACATTGATGATGCCCTCCATGATAATCAGAAAAGCACACTTTTCGGTCTAGATCATTCTGAGGCAGTATCACGGGATTTTATTTCATTGATGTATTCTTTCTTTAAGGAAACATAGATCTCACCATGGCATTAATGTCTCTTGATATTTCTAAAAAAAAGTAAGGTTTGCTTACTTCTCAGTGTCCTGCATCATTACTTCTGCCACATTAGAGTTGCCTCAAAGGGAATTAACTACTTAGACAGCTTCACAGTAACAGTTCACTCTGAATTACTGGTTTCACACAAAGGGTTTTCACTGTATGTGCACACATATGTAAAATGAGTACTGGCGTGCAGTTCTATATCACACATAAAGCTCTCTATGACTAATATGCCCAGACAGAAAGAACCCAGTGTGATAAATCAAACAATTATTGACAGAGTCTAAATATCTCCTAAATGTTAGAGTATAGATTGAAGCGGTCCAGGAGTTCAACTTGTCTCCACAGTCAATGCTCCTGAAGGCATCAGTCAAGAGATCAAACAGCACACTGCTTTAGAGCGAATCTGCTGAAAAGCAAGATGTCACCTGGAAGACTAAGGTGCCCCTGAATCAAGCCATGGTCATTTCAAAACCTCATATGCATATGAGCATTGGACACCGACGAAGGAAGACCAAAGAATAGTCAATGTAGTTGAATTTGGGTGCTGGCGAAAAACACTGAAAGGCCGTGCACTGCCAGAAGAATAAACAAATCTGTCTTGGAAGAAGTACAGCCAGAATGCTCCTCAGAAGCAATGATTCTGAGCCTTTGTCTCGTGTACGGGGGCAAGTTACCGGGAGAGACTGGTCCCTGGGAGAGGACATCATGCTTGGTAAAGTGGAAGGACATCAGATAAAAAGCAAGACCTTTTTTGATGAGATGGATTGATACAGTGACTACAAATTGAGGCGCTCCGACATGAATGATCATGAGGACAGTGCGGGACCGTGCGGTGCTTTGTTCTGTTGTACAAAAGGTCACTATGATTTGGAACAACTTATAAATATCCCCTTAACCGTCTCCTGTCTCTGCTGGAGAAAGATGAGGCAGTCTGCTCCCATAGAGATTCACACCTTTGTAAACTCTCGGTGATGACTTCACTCTGTCCTCTAGCTCCAGTGTGAGTGGCTGTCAATTTGAAGGCAGTGGGATCATCTTCCGCATCTGTGCCAATCCTTGGTTCAAGCATGGCTAACTCCTCACAGGCCTTCTCTTTAACTAGCACTGTCTTCTAAATGAGTCTCTAGTCAGCTGTCATGCGATGTTTCCAACATGAGCCTGTTACTTCTCACTCAGAGGTTATCAGGGACTCCCCGTTGCTTAAAGAATAAAACCTGAGTATCCTGGTGTCAGGTCCCCCAACCGCTGCAGCCTCGCTTCCAAATAACACTTCCCTCCCCAGTTCGTCTGTGGCTCCAGTGATACAGAATTGACGGTCCTATAACTCCTCAAACAAGTCACACTCTCTCGGCAAGTTATTTTCTAGAAACTCCTTCCTCCTTCCTTGTCCACCCAATAAATTCTTTCTTATCCCTCAAGTCTCCACTCTGTAAAGCTCTCCTGGAATTCCGAAGCTGGCTTAAGAGCTCTTTCCCTGCACATTATGCATGTATTTGCCTCCACAAAAGGAACCCCCTCATAATATCGTACTATTTCTTCCACACTGGACTGCCTAAGCATTGTAGGCTTTTGGGGATGGGGACAGAGGCTGGACCATCCATTCTTTGGCTCTCTAACAACCCATTTGCGTCAAGTCACTTCCCATTCAAAGTGACCATCTAGGGCACAGTGGAACTGAATTTCCAAGACAATCATCTGGACAGAAGCAGATTGTTCCAAGTTTCCCCCCTGGGACTAGCTGGTGGGTTCTCATGGTTGACCTTCTGGCGACAGGTCAGCACATGCTCTAAACCCCTGAACCACTCACTGCCTGCCATCGTGCCCACTCCTTCCCGTGGAGAACGATCAGCGAGAGAGCAAGGGCCTGACGCTGGTGCCATTCCTGGCATGCCACCCAGCACACCCGACTTCTTCAGATCCCACGTGTTTACAGCAAGGGGCTGAGCTGCAGGGCAAGAGCCCCAAGCTGCGCGTCTTCCTACATGACACTCAGCAGACCAACCATCTGCATGGGACCCACCCCCGAGGACGCCCGCGGCTCCGCTAAGCCAGCCCTCTCCGGCAGCAAAAAGGAAATCCCTTGGGATTTGAAAAATAGGAAGGGGGCAAGTCAACGGAAGCAGGGTGGTTTACAAACAAATTGATTTGCCTTGGATTTTTCAAAATGCAAAAGGCGAGACACACCAGTTGTTGTCAGGTCGACTGACTCCAGGCGACCCCGCGGTGTATCCAGTCCTTCAACAGTTTCCAAGGCCGGGGCAGATCCCCGGGGCTTGCTTCGGAGCCCCCTCGGGATGGACTTGGAACCCCAGGGTCTCCTCATGACAAGAAGTCCACGCTGCTGAAGCCTTTCCCATTGGACCTCCCCTCGGTTTCTTCCAAATCCTCCCTAGTCGGCAGCCTTCTGTGTATCCGACGGCCCCAGGCCCCAAGAAGAATCTCTGGTGCATAAACCTCTGGTCTACCCCAGCCAGGTAGCAGGCAAGCCGACTCAAGGTGAGGGGTGGTGTTTCCCTGTAACAGGGATGCTGACGGACACCCTCGAACCCCAGGCACAGCGAGAGCCATTTCTTCATGTTGAGCAAAGCCTGCTTTTGCTTGGAGACGAGCACACCAATGATTTAGTTTGGAGAGATAGACCCATTTTAAAAAGAAATAATGAGGACAAAATCCAGTGTAATGATAAAGTAACTAAAAATAAAGACAAACAAATGATAAAAAAGAAAAGGTAACCTCTCTTTATTGAAGTGTCCTTGTTAACTAGAGTATAAAAGGCATAATCACTTGTGATGTTTAAATACATTATATAAAATAACATACAAGATAGTGCCCTCAGTGAGAGAGGATGTGTTCATTGAGGTAATACATATTGCCAAGTCTACCTTTTATTCTTTCCTGCTAAAAGAACATAGGAGGCACCACCACCACCACATACAGTAGGTCTTTCAGAAAGAAATATGAGAAATAAAAACATTTTCAAACATTTCCAAAGGAGATTTCATCTGAGAATTCTCAAAATGCACCAGTAAGATAAGAGCATATTGGATCCATGAAAGCAGACTATTTTATAAATAGACCATTCATTCATTTAACAAATATTATTCAGAGTCAAGTGTGTGTCGGGCCCAAGGCTAGGTGCTGAGGGTGCTGAATTTGTAGACATTGCTTTGATTTCAAAGTATACTCTAGTGGCAAAGCAAGGAGACTGTCTGGTGTCATGGCTAAAAGCATTGTGGGGTCAGAGTGCGGGGTCATCTCCTGGCTAGTACCCACATACTGTGAGATGACAGTCAAGTTACTGACATTCTCTGTACCTCTGTTTCCTGCTCTTTAGAACAGGATTTAAAATATTGCGAGATCTATGAGAGCCAGAATTGGACAGCCTGTCTTGTTCTTCTGAATCTTATAAAATTTCCACATTTGACCGCTTGTTTAGTGGGAAATAGTTGAGTTTTCCTTCTCTGGCAGGTTTCCACCTTACACAGACTCAGGCTTTTGTAAGTTTTACTGTATCTGTGAGTATTACATAGGGTAACATGGATAAGCTGCTTAATATAGCGCCTGTACCTGGTAAGCACGCAATGATCTTTGTAATTAATAGAATCGTGACACATGGAGGTGTATTTTCTGTGTACTGCCTCATGGCAGTGTGGTTGGGGGCGGGGGAGACAATCTCTTATAGTGGCTGCTATCTCTTTGGAGGAGTCCTGAGAGACCTGGCAGCTTCGAGGCACAGCTGAATGTTTCAGTCAAGGCGTGTAGGTACCAAATGGGGCAAAACAAGTCAGTGAAGGTGGCAGCATGTGGAAGGCGTATGTCCAGAAGAGAGGTCATGTACTGGAGGGTGAGGGATGAGGGTGTCTCACAGGTGATCTGGTACTTGGAGAGTCTGACCTGAGAAGGTAGAGGAGATAGATGCAGCTGGAGGCAGAGGTATAGGGAAAACCATAAGCGTTCTTAGGTGCCCCATAAGGAGATCTGACGATTTACTAAATACAGGGGCAGCCACAGAAGACGTCCTCATTCTACTTAGGCCCCCCAATATCTGCTCCCCATATTCCCCCTCTCTCCCAACTCCTCTTCCCCATGAACCCTTAATAATTCACAAATTGTCATTATTTTGTCATATCATGCATGTCTGATGTGTCTCTTCACCTACTTCCCTGTTGCCCATACCCCATGGAGGAGGCTAAATGTAGATCCTTGTAATTAGTTCCCCCTTTCTACTCCACCTTCCGTCCACCCTCCTGGTATCACCACTCTCACCACTGGTTCTGAAGGAATCATCCTGAATTCCCCATGTTCTGGGCTTCAGTGTACATCCCCTGGTCTATCTGCATTTGTCAGGTAGAATTGGGATTGTGATAGTGGGTGGGAGGAAGCATTTAGGAACTAGAGAAAAGTTGCATATTTCATTGTTGCTACACCTTGACTGGCTTATTTCCTCCCCGCGACTCTTCTGTAAGGGGATGTCGCTTCATCTATTGATGGGCTCTGGGTCTCCAATCTATACTCCCTTTCATTTATAATGATATAATTTTTTTTGCACAGCTCATTTCAGTTTATTGCATGGAATTACACAGTCTAAGTCAAAAGTGGGCCCCAAATGGTTATGTTATACAAGAGTAAGACAGAGTTTTGCTATACAACCACAGAACCTTTTATGAAATAAAAATGTCAAAAGATGAAGTTACTATTTCTTGATGTATCCTGCATGTAAGCCTATAATTCTATTTTTGGTCTATACACTTCTGAAGCTGGTGCTTCTATCTCTAACCCTTTCCTGCAGAACTTCCTCTGATATATACCATGTCAGAAATGGCAAGTTTTGCCTCTTTGAAGGACTCAAAATAATGTTCATTTTTAATGTTCTAATTCATTCTATAAAATCCCCTCCAATAGCTTTGGTCTTGCTTGAAAGGCTTGATGGAGAGATCAGACCTTGGAGCTGGCCTATCTTCCAACAATGCTTCTTTGGTGCCCATCCTGCCCAAAGTTGCCTGAGGCCCAGTCACTTGGCTTACAATGAAAACCGCAGAAGCCCAGAGGCTGGAGGCCAATTGACAGTGGTCTTCTGCCACCCGCCGGATTTCAGTCAGTTTCTTCCTTTGTGGAGGTGGATGGTCTTGCCTTCTTGGGCTCATCTTTGGAGTTTTCCTGACTCTCCATGAAATGCTTGATCAGTTTGGAAGCTGTTGTTTTTGATGGGGCAGGAGTCCCATAAACTTGTTGCAAAGCCTCGTTGATTTGGGAAGAGGTCCACTTGAGTTTTGTTAAGACTTTGATCTTAGCCCTGACCTGAAAGGTAGCTTTTTCCATGGCACAAAAAGCATCTTTAAAAAAAAAAAAAAAGCACCACCACATTAACACAAGTGGTTCACTGTGGGGGCTTATCTGTAGCCACTCACCGACTTACACACATTAAAGTCTACACCAGGAATGGGACCTTTGCAGAGAAACCTTTTGACTTACCCATGTACAAGCTGTGAGGTTTTAAACTTGTGACTAGGGATGGAGAACAATGTTCAACTCGTTGCAAGGAAATCCCTGCTTAAGCTTCTGTGACTCACAAGCACTTAAAACCCATGATCCTTCAGCTGGTCATCCTTAGTCAGTCCAGTGTCTGTAAGGAACCAGCATATGTGCTTGCGCTGGTCACCTTGGAGCTGAATCACCTCTCCATATTCTGGATGCTCAATCACAGCTCCATTGCAGGCAGATTACTTCTTAAAGGCCTTCACTCGTTTCTTCTTGTCGTCATCATCAGTGATCCCTTGGTCCATGGTCGGGTCTTCCTGCTGTTGAACCCTCATGTGGATATAATCCTTGGTCCTCACGGGAAGCACGTCATCACCCTTACGGGCATCAGCAAAGGGGTCAAAAGACTGGAGGTTCTGGATAGCGGACTGGAGGTTCTGGATAGGATTCGATTCCTTTTCCTCCCAGACTGAGGAAGACATCGCCGGGAGAAGTCAGGCGGCCAGGAGGTGAGTACAAGGGTGGACGGGAGCGAGCGGCAACTCAGTAACTGGAATGACATAATTTTTTAATTCTATGATGCCCGATACCTGATACCTTCATGGACTGTGCAAAGGCACTTGACTGTGTAGGCCACAATAACCTGGGCAACCTTGAGGATGGGAATTCCAGAGCACTTCATTGTGCTCGTGTGGAACTTGTATATCAATCAAGAGGCACTTGTGCCACCAGAAGAATGAATACTACATGGTTTAAAATCAGGAAAAGTGTGTATGTCAGGTTCATATCATCTCACAATACTTGGTCAACCTATATACAGAGAAAATCATCAGAGAAACTGGACTATATGAAGAATAATGTGGCATCGGGTTTGAAAGAAGACTTATTAACTACCTGCAGTTTCCAGATGACACAACCTTCCTTACTGAAAGAAGAAGCACTGCTGATGAAGATCAAGGGAGGTAGCCTTCAGTACGGATTACAACTCAATGTAAGGAAGACATTCAGTTGGCGGTCCAACGGAACCAATAGGTAACATCATGATAAATGGGAAAAGGTTGAGGTTGTCAAGGATTTTGTCTTACTTGGGTTCACAATCAGTGCTGATGGAAGTAGCAGTTGAGAGATCAAAAGACATTGCATGAGGTCAAGCTGCTGCACAAGACTTCGCTAGTGTACTGAAGAGCAAGGACGGTACTTTGTGAACAAAGATGCACCTGACGCCCAGGCATGGTCTCCTCCATTGCATCACATTCATGTGAAAGTTGGGCATTGAATAAACATGACCAGGTGAGCCTCGATGCATTTGAATTGTGGTGCTGGTGAAGAATACCGAAAGTTCTCTGGACTACTAAAAGGGCAAAATGATGTTTATGGGAAGGAGTAAGGCCAGAGTGCTTCTTAGAGGTAAGCACTTGGACATCTAGTCAGGAGGGACCAGTCCCTGAAGGAGGACATCCTGTTTGGTCACGTGGAGGAGTGTCTAGAAAAAGGAAGGCCCTGAAGGAGATGGACTGACACAGCAGCTGCACCCGGGGGCTCCGGCATAGGAACCATTGTGAGGCTGGTCCAGGCCTGTGCAGTGTTCTGTTCTGTTGTGCAGAGGGTCACGGTTGGTCAGAGCCAACTTGATGCCATCCAGCAACAACAAAGCGCTTCTTCACACATAAGCTCTGTGCTCATTGTACATTACAGGAAACTGTCCCAAACAGAGCAACCGTTTTAGATGGACAAAGCATTTTAAGAGTGGTTGGGAGAGGCCAAAGATGAACCGAGAGAGGAAAGACCATACATCTCGACAAATAAAAAACTGTGAATTAAGTACAGAAATTGGGGGAAGAAGACTGTAGACTTATCATCGGTGATTGCACCTCTAAGTCTTGATTTCACAGGGGTTGACATTTTCAATCCTTTAAGTGAACGACTTAAGCGAAAAGTCTGAGTGAGATCAAAGATCTGAAATTCCTGTAAGCAAGAGCAAAGCAAATGAAGTTGAGTCTATGGGATGCATAGTAACCAGGAATGTGTGTTGGGTTTGCGAATATAATCTGAAGAGCCAAATCCCATTTACCCCCAAGGGTTTCCTGGGGGTCTGCCGGAGCAGAAGGGTCAGCTCAGAAGATGATTGTGACTTTGGGGCAAGACTGGTGATCTTGTTCGATTTTCCTGAAAGATGCAGAACCATTATGGAGCTTATTAAGGACTTCAAAGAATACTGAAAGCTTGAGGGGTGACAAAAGCCAAGAAAACTGTGTTGTGGAACACTTTCTACCATAACCGTGCACCTGCCCATTCTTCCAGGACAGCAAGGACTGAGGAGCCCATTGGGAAATTCTACCCCATCACCTTAGAACCCTGCTCATACTGCAGACTTCTTTGTTCCCCAAACTCAAAGAGCATTTAAAAGAAACACAATTTGAGTCCCTCAATGATGCAAAAGCTGCCATTTTGACATAGTGTAAGTCAAAGAGCACATCATTCTTTGGGAAATATATATTTTTTATTGCTGACTTTCATTTTATTTTTTTTATTACTGGCCTTCATTTTTATTTAAATATGGTGACCTTCTTTAAGAGAACAAAACCCTCCAAAACTTTACACAGCAGAAATATTTTACACAAATGTAAGCATGCGTGTCTACTCATAATTAAGCAAAATAGAACTTTTAGGCAAAGGACCTTGAGAACCTTGAAATTTTTTTAAAGAACAAGATATTAAAACCAAGACAAGAGCAACAAAAACACTTAAATCAAGACATTTCACTTGGTCAGGCCTGAGTTTCAGGAACCCAACCTTCCTTGCCAAAGGGAAGATGAATTTGGGTGTACCTCATACCTGTCCACAGAACAGACTGCTTCTCTTTCAAAATAATGCAACAAGGGCTGAGCCCTGGTGGCATAGTGGTTGAGTGTGGGACTGAGGCCCACAGGGTTGACGATTCAAATCCAGCAGCAGCTCTCCAGGAGCAAGGCTGGGCCTCCTACTCCCACCAGGGCAGTGATGCCACACACACACACACACAATAATGCAACAAACACCTCACACACACACATCCTACTGAATTGGCCTCTCCAATATGGAATTTTCAAGTTTTCCCACCACCAAGGCACATAGAAATCCATAGGATACACACAGGAAAATGCGTCTGCTCCAGAGACGAGCCAGAAGATAGGGCTGTTACAGATCTTGGGGTTTGTAGCCCACTTCTCCACGTCTTTGGCTTACCATGGCCCTCTTGACACACTGGATGTAAATTTCCAGGACCCACAGAATGGCAGACAACAAAAAGAAAAAAAAAAGGTGGGAAGAGGGGGTGTACAATTTTAATAATTTCTGAGTTTCAGGCTCTATCTGTAGCTAGGATCCGTATCAGTTATCTCCAAAGGCAGGGTCTGTTCTCTCTCAGCTCTGCCGGGGCTTTGTGGGCCACTGTGAGCGAGTGTGCGCTGCCCCCCGTCTCTCCTCCCAGCCACAGGCACCTGGCTGTCCACTCCAGTACTCTCCAGTTCCAGACAAGCTGAGAGAGGCAGCCCTGTGTTTCAGGCATTCATTCAAGCAAGAGGACGTGCACCCGGGTGGTGGGTGAGGGAAACAGGAAGAAGCCGTGAGAATGGCACCAGTGTAGACTGGGGGCAGAGGAAGCGGGGGGGCAGAGGCTCCTCCTGTGGAAGTGTAAAGACCTAAACTGAAGATATGTGGAGAAACAATAGCTGCCCTTTGATACTTTTGTTTAATAGAGGTTTCAATAATTTTGCAGCAATAACTGTTTGATTTAAGCATGTGTGTGTGTGTGTGTACAAAGAGACTTCAAAAATTCATGGAAAATATGTAATGTGCATATAGATCTATATATATCTTATAGGCATATATAAAAGTAAAAAAAAATCCAGTGAGTCTATGCCAGCTCCTACAACTCTCTGAGGCAGGGCGGCATTGTCCCTTTGAGTTTTCGAGATGAACTCTTCACAGGAACAGAAAGTCCCAACTTTCTCCCTAGGATCTTGCAATTAGCAGATCAATTCCTAACTACTATTGCCTATATAAATACACACATAAATATGTATATATAGCCTTTAAAATTCTTGGAAAGATTCAATTATCTTTTAATGTACTCAGTCATTCGAACAGACCAAGGGAATATCACATGGATTGAAATCAGGAAGAGGGTGCCTCACGGCTGCACCCCCTCCCCACACTGATCCAGTCTGTATGCTGAGCAAATAGTCAGAGGAGCCAGGCTACCTGAAGGGGAACGCAGCATCAGAATCGGAAGAATGCTTAGTAACAACCTGTGATGCGCAGATGACACGACCTTGCTTCCTGGAAGTGAGGAAGATTTGAAGCCCCTGCTGATGAAGCTCAAGGATGGCAATCTTTGATATGGATTACAACTCAATATAATAGGGAAAAAATCCTTGTAATTGGATAGTCGGTAACTTCATGGCAAATGAAAAGATTGGAGTTATCAAGAGCCCCAGTCGACACTCAAGAAAGCAGCAGTCAAGCGGTCAGAAAGTGAACTGCATTAGGCAAATATGCTGCACAAGACCTCTGTAAAGCGTGGAAGAACAAACATTGCTTCAAAGACTAAGGTGCCCATGTACTAAGCCATGGTATTTTCTTTTGTCTTATATGCATGTGAAAGTTGGATGGACCTTAAATAAAGAAGACTAAAGATAAATCAATACATTTGAATTGTTGAGCATGCAAAGAATATTGACAGTACCGCGGACTGCCAAAAGAACAAACATATGTCTCGAAAAAAGTAGAGCCAGAAGGCTTCTTAAAAGCAACGATGACAAGATTTTGTCTCATGTACTTTGGACGTGTTGTCAGTAGTACCCTGGAAAAGGTTGTCATGCTCCACAAAGGAGAAGGACATCTAAAGAAGAGGAAATACCCTGATGAGATAGATTGACACAGTGGCTGCGATGGTGGAAACAATGGCCTCAAACATAGCAATTGAGAAGATGCTGGACTAGGCACTGTTTGGAGAACACTGTGTGCAACAAATGCACACACACATATATGTAGTATGTACAAAAAATGAGAAAGCGCAGACTGCTCATTGTATGGTAAATAAGCACTTGGGTGCTATTCATTCATTCAAATCCATCTGCTTATCCAGGAAAGCAAGCTGTGGCAGCATCAGAAATCCCAGTGAATATTTCTGCTCAGCCATCTGGGGACTGATGACACTGGGTATAAAACGAGGCATCTTTATCCATATATAACAACCAAGCAAATGTGGCAAAAGGCTTAGTTCATGAGTTTAGTGAAGAGAAGAAAGATATCCATTATCCCATTCTTTGAAATTTACTGTAAATTTGAATGTTTTCAGAATGAAAAGTTGGAGGAGAGATGTCTTATGCTTATGTTGTTGATAGTTGAAAACAAGAGTGTTCATGACCCAGCCACCAACCCATATATTCAGTGCACAACACACACGCACACATACACACTCAGCTCCAACACTTGGTAAGCAGTTCATTGCTGACATCTATCTACATCCGCTGAACAATTCCAGATGTAAAATTGGGGGGGGGGCGGGTAAAAAGTATAGTTTTCAAGCATTTGCCGGTTGCCAACATGGCCATGTCCATGTAGCAGCTCCTGGCAGTGCTCCATCTTCCCTCCCCCTACTCCCGGTGACCCCAAACTGAACTGCTTCCCACATAGCTAACACTTGCCAAATCAAGTCTTTGTTCATGCAGTTTCCTTGGGCTGAAACATTATTCTTATTATTCTGCTAGTCAGTCTTTAAGGCACAAGTCAAAATCTCCTCCCTCCAGGCAAGTTTTTTGTACCTTGTCACCCCTTCTGTCCATCAACTAGAATTAGTCACTCCCTGCTCTGTGGTCCCCAGACCTCTCTTGACCCACACATCTGATTCTTTCATGCATGCTGTTGCGTCTGCACTAACACATACCCCTGGGGAGTGAGCATGTCTCACTGAACTTGGTTGCAGGGGATTAAGCCCATGTTTCTTATAATAACCTAGAAGGCTCTCTGTGGCTTGGTGCCTGCTTTGGGAGCTTTCTTTTGGTGAGCCCTTCTGTGGAATTATAAGTCAGTTTCCTTCTGCTGTTTTCTGGGTCCCTCAAGGTCATGGCCGATGGAGGACCCCAGCGCTGCCAGGATTCCCGGGGGATGCACATGCTCCTGCGGCACGCACCTTCTCTAGGCTGCTACAGCAGCTGCTTGCCTTTATGCCTCACCTGATTATGAAACTTAGTCCCTAATTGAACTTCTGAAACACAACACGCAAGACTCTCTCCTGGCATAGCATTCCTGACTTTGGCTGGCCTTTAGAAGAGACCAAGGAAGACTTACTTATTAGTCAATCCCAAACTCATTGGGTTTACCAATTCCTTTTCAGGAGAAAAAAAAGCTACTTGGTGCTCCTCTGGCATTTAAAACCTTGAAATGTAGTCCATAATCCTGTGGGTATCTGCTTTTGCAAGTACTTCTGGATCATGCCAGCACTCCCCAGGATGGGTGAAGGGCAGTACTGCCCGCTTTGAAAAACACTGGCTTACAGCATCATGATGCCAGGACCTCCCTAAAAGATAAGTGCCAGCCTGCCATGTCCCTCGCCGATGCCCTTGTCCCTTGGTCTCTTCCCTGCATCTCTCTCCTCTTTCTTTCTGCCTTGTCTTCCCCACTCTCCTTTCTGTCTCGCTCAGCAGGAAACACTCAGCCACAGCCAGCCCAGGGGACTTTCACCCCCAGAACTTAGCAGGGTATTAAAAGACTGGCAGTCACAGAATCCCACAGATTCTTCCAAAGGGGAATTGTAGGGCCACTTGTTATGTTCTTTTAAAAATTTTCATCATGCATGCATGCCAAATGGATAGTCTCCCCATACGTGGTCAACTGTTCTTATTTTTATTCTTTTGCACATTCTGTTCCTTCGGCCCCGAATGCCCTTCCTCCAACATCGTCTTGGCAACTAATATTTCTCCTTTCACAACTCCTCTCCACGGATTCTTCTGTAGTCCACAGTAACTGGCTCACCATCCTTCCCCAGGGCCAGCAGCGTGCACAGTGTTGTAATGATCTGTTGTACGTGTCTGTCTGCTGGACCAGACCCCAGCCTCCGTAAGGGCACCACCCACCACATCCGATTGGTCTTGCTAGTCCCAGTCTCTTTCCCAGATCCTGATCAGGGTAGCAAATGCTAAGTTAGCCCTTTCCATCTTAGTTAAGATGGTAGTACACAGATGCTGACCAGGATGAAGGGGAAGATCCTAATCTACAAGAAGGAGAAGAGAAATCAGTATCAGCTACAGAGAGGTTGGAGAAGCCATTTACATGACGGAGTACAAAAAAAACCAATGATCTGAAATGTAAACCCCCACCCAATTAATAATAAAACATTTAAAAAATGTGGGACTCGTGACCAGACCAGAGACTTAAGACCTTTTAAAAGTAAAGAGCAAGTGCTGATAGTGTTGGAGGCAAGACTTGTTTCAGAAAACGCTTAAGTTGGAACATTTATGAACCTGACATTGCCAAGTGGAGCATTTACCTCACTGGCTGTGGCCGTTCTTGAAACCACTAATCTGAACAGTGTCTGGATTAAAAAGCCATTGAAGAATGAATTCTTGTGACGGGTTCTCGTGTGTTTCATTCGTTCCGCGGAGCTGGCCTCTTGTGATCAGCACGAAGTCTGTTTCTAACGGGCGCCACTTCCCTCCCGCTGCTCACAGGCATGGCTTCTTGATTCCATAGTCGGTTTGCTTAAAGCAGCAAGGTTTCCGTGAGCTTAAGATCGCTTACTCATGGCCTGGCTAAAGGGGTTGGGTCGTCCAGAACTAAAACTCATAAACAAAGATATTAAAAAGTGGGCTACTTCTTTCTTTTTTACTTGGGTATCATGTACATACCATACAATTCACCCGTTTAAAACGAATGAGTCTGTTTTTGAGCGTATTCTTGGAGTGCTGCAACTATTGCCACAGTCACATTTCATCACCTTTCCCTTACCCCTCCCCGTCAGCAGTCCCTCCCCAGCCTGGCCTCTGACTCCTCACCTGACCCAGACCACAAAGTTCCCTCTTCTGGAGTGTCCATTGAATGGACTCATATGATAGATAGCTTTTTGGTGACTAACCTTTCTCACGTAGCACCATTTTTTTTTTAAGTCTCATCTCTGTAGCAGCATGTGTTTGGACATTTTTACTGTTAATGGATTTGGGGGCTCTCTCTCTCTCTCTCTCTCTCTCTCTGTGTGTGTGTGTGTGTGTGTGTGTGTGTTATTCTGACTAATGCTTTTGTGAACAATTGTTTGCTGGCTTTCATATGGGTATATTTCTTCATTTCTTTTTGACACAGACCTGTGAGAAGAATTACTGGGCCACTTGGTAACTCTAAGAGTCCTGGTCGGGTAGTGGTTATGTGTTGGGCCACAATCCACAGGGTTGGCAGTTCGAAACCACCAGCACCACCAAGGGAGACAGACTGAGATTTCTGCTCCCATAAGCAATGACAGTCCAGGACCCCACCAGGACCCCACTGACCCGATACTGGCTCGATGGCAATGAGCTTGGTGTTTTGTTTCATGGGGACTGCTGACTCTACTCAAGTCGCACTCCCGTTTTATTCCCAGGAGAGAGATGAGGCTTTCTACTCCCATAAGACAGACAGCCTCAGAATCCAAAGGGCCAGTTCTCCCAGGTCTAGAAGGCTGCTGTGAGTGAGCATTGTCTCGATGGCAGCGAGGAAGGCATTTTGGATTCCTATCTGAAAGCGATGTGGTTTTCAATTGTCCCATGCCCATACTTCCTCTTGCATTATTACCTAATTATTATAGCCAATTGAGTAGGTGTGAAGTGGTATCTCCTTGAGGTATCGTTTTGGGTTTTCCTAATGGTGGATAGGGTTGATCGATTCGAGTTTGATGCCACACATTTTAATGAATAATGATAGTGATGAAACATAGCATTCCATTTTAATATTTTAATTTTGAACAAAGTGGCAAGGAGAATTTATACGGTTACATGTCATATTTGGGAAGCACACTGAACTTACAGCTCATCTTTAAAAAATTCCAACTTGGCTCTGTACAAGTGAAACTTCGGAGGGAGTTTCAAAGGACCAATTCCCCACAGGAGACTGACACGTACTCAGCTCTTGTCAAGCAGAAGGCAAAGAGCCAAACTGTGCATCTCGGACCTGGGGTATTTGTTCAAACAGCTTGATTTCTTTTGGAGACATATCGAAACGCTTCCAAACAGTCCAACACAAGCAAACAGCACGGACATCTGGAACCCAGACACACAGGTTTGAAACAGAGGCAGGAGTCATAATGCGATCCTGACAAATTCCACATCCACAACAAAATGAAAAGAATGAACAGAGTGCTTTTGTTTGGGGACAGTGAGCAAAATTGTTCGATGAAATCAGTTTAAACAGTGGCTTAGGTCAAGCTGAATTTCAAGCACGATTTCCCTTGAGCTAGATTTCTTTCAAAAGATGAGAATGTGAACTCCGTACTTCACAGGATGGGGGTGCAGAGGGGCAGGATAACAGTAAAAAACAGGATCTAATTTTGCACAACTCATTTTGAATGATGGTTTATATGTCATATTTAAAACCAACAAAACATAAACCAAAACCAAACAACAAATTCACTGCCACTGAGTCAATTCTGACTCTGAGAGACCCAATAGGCCAGAGTAGAATTTACTCTGTGGGTTTCTGAGACTGTAACTCTTTGCCAGTGCTGTAAATATAATGCAAAAAGCACAAGTCTACATATCAGTGTGTCTGGCATTTTCCCAGCCAGCCCGCGATGGGAGCCAGGCAAGGACAAGTATGGGTGTGGAAGCAGCCGAGGGACGTGGCAGTACCAGAGAGTGGAGGGGAGAACGCAGCCCCCGAGCACAGGAGCTCTGTCCCTATGTGAGCATCCTGTGGAGAGGAAGACAGGAACAGAGAAGCAAGACAGCCAAAGCACATGTGCAATTTTTAATGGCTGAAAGCACAATTTAGAGAAAAAAAAGAAACTAAGCGTTTCATTTTTAAGCCAGTGTGATGTTGCTGTACAGTGATTTGTGTATAGGACACTATGCAAAGATTTCTGCTTTCTCTCTCCAAGGAATTAAACTCTGTAAAATGCATTGTAGAGTTTCAGTTTTTGCGGAACTTTTTTTTTTAAACAGATTTATTGGCAAATAGACTCATTAGCCCTATGAAGTGTCTTCAAAGTAAAGTTGGAGGCTAGGTCTAAGAATGTTTCATATTTGTTTATACTGATTCAGACCACAATTTTCTGGACGCCAAGTACTAAGAAAAATAACCCCCCAAGGAGTTTTCTGACTCTGGAATTCTGTAACACTTCTTTCTACGTATCAGAGGCACATTGAGAACTATAGTTAATGATATTGCTTAATCAAAGTTTTGTGCTTTGTTAGGTATTAAGAGAATTTCAGATGTAATATAAACTTAAATTGACATAATTTTCATGCTGCACCATAATCATAGAGTGATCTTTATGTTATATATTTTTTAGAGCTTGGGAATACTTTGCAGACATAAAAAATTAAAGGAACTTTCCCTATCCGAATGTTATAAAATCACCGATACAGGAATTCAGGTAAAATAATTAACATCTTCTATTAAAGAACTATAGTAGAAATGTAAGAACAAAGGGGATAATGATTGTAGGTCACAGTAGGGGGAAAGAAAGAGTACTGGAAATATAACAACCTGTAGATGACCTTGGTGAAGGTAAGCTCAATGCTGACCCTTTCCCAGCCCTCGTTTCAGATGTCTCCACCCTGGCACCTGGCAACTCATGCTCTCCCTTGTCTGTGTTTCCATCCAGGTGGCAGACTGGAGAATAGGCAGGGACAGGGAGACATCACACAAAGGGAATAGCCTCGTGTAAAGACAGGAGTGTGTAGTTTGAAATGGTATGTAATGTAATCATGAACATCAGGGGCTTAAAAATGATAGCAGATGCTTAATAAATAGGAACATCAGCTTTGCAAATACAGCGGCTCTTTTTACTGGAAGAGACAGCATGAGCTGAGTAATGAATTATGTCCCCAACTTGTATTTCAAGGACTCATGAAAAAGTGTCACATTTCTAGACCTGATTTTTAATTATGTTCAGAGTCATAAAAGAACTATTGAGCAAAAGCCACAACACAATGATGATGGCAACATTAAGCAGATCACTGATTTTGTGTGTTTTTATATGTTCTCATTTCTCGACTATACCGAAAAGATCCAAATCATGCGTAGTGCATGAGTTGAACTAGGGCAAAATATGGCTACTTATTTGTAAAAATATAGAGGGTGGTGTTTTTGAAGGAAATCGATAATCTAAGAATATGGAAACCAGCGAATCCATAGAATGTTCTAGACAAATATGTCCTGAGAGTTCAAAACTGGGAAATCCTAGAGCTAACCTAGGAAAAAATAAATGAGACAAAATAAGCTCTCTTACAAAGAGGACAGGATTGATCTCACAAATGAGAAGATGAATTGAAATGGTAACTGAGAAGTCCACAGAGCATGGCAAACTTATATTTGTCTTCCATGATTTTGAGACAAACTTTGCAAGTCCTAACGTGATGAATAAGAGTGTTAAAACACTGTACTTCTATAAGAGCTGTAAGAGCCCTCAATAAAATTATTTTTAAAAAATACTGTACTTCAGAGGGAAGGTAGATGCCAGTCCCTAGGGAACAGAGCTTCAGTGACTACACAGGAAACCATTTGAGTGAATACTTGGGCACAGTGTGTGCTCAAGGAGGCCCAGGAGATAGGGGAGGGATGGAATTGATTCTTGGCGGTAAGCTGGAGAGTAACAGGTCACATGGTTCTATAGATCTTAGCGTAGCATTTTCGAACTCTGGAGTTCAAGGAACCTCAGGCCCATCTAAGCACAGGCTGCTAGAGAACTCACCCTGGTTTGTGAAGACCTCAGGTGTGGCAGCGTGGCACTGTGCTCCCTTGGGTGAATTCTCAAGGACTCATTTTGTGGGAAGTGATCTTCCTTCGGTGGTAATTTGAATGGACCCAAACCTCCAACCTTTCCATTAACAGCCAAGTCTGGAAGGCATTCTCACCTTCCAGGCCCATCTAAGTCAAACACTTCCTTTGGTTGGAAAGGAAACTCACGTGTCAGGGCGTTTACTTGGTCCAAAGTCCTATCTATTTCCTGTGAAGGAATATAACCACAGCTTTCTAACCATGAAAGGCAGACTTGCTGTCCCCAAGGGTTGGTGGATGAACAGACTTACTGGGAAAATGTTTTCATAATATATTTACTGTATCTTATTCTCTTTGAAAAGAAAACATCTTTAGGAAATGTCTTAAAGAGACATTAGTGTCAAGCAATGTCAGTTTCCCATAATTTCAGATCCTGGATACTAAGGTTTTAAGACTCTCTAAGGACTCTGCCTAGCAGTACATATGTATTCAGTTATAAATCTGTAAGGGCTCCCAATAAAATAATTAAAAAATAATGTCTATAAAATAAATAAATAATGTATATATGCACACAAGTATAACAGGGCTCTTGGTATAATATACAAAACTTACGTAAAAGCCCTGCAATCCTAAATTCAACAGGAAATACTAGCAGAAACTCAAAGTTCCCCATCACTTTTCTTTCCTTCCTATCCTACTCTGTCTGCTGAAAGTAGCAAGGAAAAAAATGGTTCATCCAGCACAACGGCCATCCCTTGCACTCAATGTCACTACCAGGATTCTTTCATAGATATTAGGTGTTAATACTGTATATTATTTAGCAGCTAATACTGTATATATATAGCAGCTCCCCTCCAACCCCCCTCAACCCCCCCCCCCCACACACACAGCCTTTCTTTTTCAGTTGTGTTTTGATGGCTTCATTTTTTTCCTAGATTATAAATTCATAGGAGCCCTATAATTTCAGAGGGCGACAACAGTTAAATGCCTGGCTGCTAATAAACAGATTGGTGGTGACTGTGTGTGGGGAAGGCAGGGTGCTCTACTCTGCTCAGATTACAGCTGACAAAGCCCCATGGGTCTCTGAGTCAGAGCCCACTCCACAGCACCCAAGAACAACAGGACACACACGGGGTTCATCTTTACAATTTCTGCTGTGTTTTTCAAATGGTACTTTGTCTCTGAGAATCTGGTTTGTAGGAGGTTCTAGAAGACAGTGGGTGCCCAAAGATTCCCATTGGCGGGACTATACAGGAAACAAACTCTTGGTGAACTCCCTCTGTCCACAATTGAGGGGCAAGAGGAAAGCGGTCACCACATGGCCTGTCCTGGCGAGTGTAGTATAGAACATTGAAGGCAGAGCCTGGCCTGAACCGCTGGAACATTTCAGCATTATTCCCCTAGGATGCATGCTGGACCCGATCTGGTTTCCAAAATCTTAAATGTTTGAAGGTTGTATTGTTGTGTGGTTTTTGATTGCACCCACTCGGGGGTATCTCAGGAGTGGTATATCATTGGGAGTCACCCTCTTGAAGTACATGTTTTTTTTGTTTTGGGGGACATGAAAACCAGGACTGAGGACTCTAGAGAGTCAACAAGTAGAATAAGAAGTATTTTGGGGAGAGAGGGACATGGAGGTGGGTGGCGGGGTGAAGAGGTAATGACTGTGGTAGCAAATGTAGGGTTCTGCTGACTATGATTAAACTATAGAATTATTTGAGATATGTTAATCCCAATTAATTAAAAAATATTCTTAAGTTTAACAAAACAAAAAAACAAACCAGTGTCTTCAAAACCAAAATCCAGAGAAGACTAGCTTCATAGAGGACAATAATCCACCAAATGGATTATAAAACATTTGATATAGGTAAGCTACTTAGCAAAAGCTAAAAGTCCCCTTTAAAGTCAAACCATGATGATTGACCTACTGAAGTTCTTTTAAGAGTAAAACTAAGTTCGAATTAATTAGGCTTTCACAAATTTTTTTGATGAGGGGAGGAGGTAGGCTTAGGTTTATTACAATAAGATGGTTAAAATGTGTTTCTCTCAGAGTGAGTTATACTTTCCATCTGCTGGTCAATTACAATTGGTCAGTCTGTTTATAGCTACAAATCATTTCAAACTGTTATAACTTACGAGTCAGAATTGATTCAATGGCCGTAAGTTGGTTTTTCTTTGTTGTTCTTTTGAGATGGTGATGAAATAACCTCTTAATAGTTGTCACTTATTGAACATTAAATACTCCTTGAGGTAAGTGTTGACCAAAGCCCGAGGCTAAGAATTAGAGAGGCAATGCTTTCTGCCATTTCTCCTTGATTCTATGCGTTCCAGGCATTTTTTTTTTCATTCTTTGGAACCTGAACATTTATATTTGTTTCCAGGTGCACTGAGATTTTATTTGAAAGCAATCATCCAAATACCAAATATAATAAAACAATGCATTTTTAAAAGGGGTCTTATATTTTAAGAAAATATAAAAGAGAAAGAATCACGGGAATATAGTTATTTCACTATGAGTTGCACAGGATCAGCTGTTCTACTCAAGTACATGAAATCTTTTTCCTGGACCCCTCTTCTCTTTTTGCTTTTGGGGACAGAGGCAGGGAGGAAAGGAGACAGAGAGACGGGGTGGGGGGGGCTTTTAACCAGTTTTGTCTTTTGTAAGGTTCAAACTCTATGTCGTGATCTTTCTCCTCCTTGATTCCTCTAAGGCAAGGAGTCCAAAAAAGTCCCAAATGAAAACCACCAAAGGAGGGGGGAAAGAAAGTGAGCTAATTTCACAATTCTTTATCTGGAATTAAAAAAGGAGGAAGTAAAATAAGGTGATTAAGTAAAGATGTTTAGATACATTCAAGTTTTTTCTCTCTTATTACTTTTAAAGTTACTACAAAGTAAGCCTTTTTCAGCCCCAAACATCGGCAACTTACATTCTGCATAATTCAATTAATGAGAGAAAAACGAAAGAACAAAAACACAAACCTTTAAAAAATTTTTTTTTACATTGGCAAGGTTTTGTAAGAGTCATGAAAATTGAAAGAATAAAAAATTACCTCATTTTACTGTTTCTCTGGAAACCACAGCACAGGGAGATTGTGAGCATTTTGAACCCCAGATATAGTGACTTGGAGAATCTGGATTTAATTACTTTTCAACATTATTTCTTTTCTGAAAATATTAGGTACTTGATAGCTATCCGATTGAAAAGATTTGGTACCCTTGAAGGCACATGCGTTTTGGAGACAGTGTTTGCCCAGCAGTCATCCAGTGTTTCCCAAGATATCCTCTCCTTAAACATTTGACGACTCCAATTCAGTAATAGACTGTCAGGTTTGGCAAGAGAATTGGTGTAATTGGGGCGTTGTAATAAACAAATTGGGAGTCGTATTTTATTCATTTGTTTTTGACCAATGGAAGGCATCCTCTTATTTCCTTGGTTATTTTTTATACTTTATTATCTATTTTGTATTTCTCATGCCCTGTTTTTGAGAATAAAGTATATTATAAATGCATGAAGGTAATATGCACATACATGTATATGAATGTTTATCTTTTTATCTTTTAAAATAACTTTACTGGGGCCTCTTACAGCTATTATAATATTCCATACATCATCTGTATCAATCACATTGGCACACGTGTCGCCACATTCATTTCCAAACATTTTCCACTTGGCCCTTGGTATAAGCGCCTCTCCCCCCCCCCTTTTTTTGTAATGAATCATTTTATTGGGTACTCATACACCTCCCCTCACGATGCACACATACATCAATTGTAGTGCATCTTTCTCTTTAAGCAGATCCCTTGCCAGCAAAAACCTGGCAGCTAGACAAAGAGTGTCTGTGACTATTTTGTGTTGGGAGCCTGAGGCAGTTGAGTCAGGAGGGCATTCTCAGGGCAAAACAAACAAACTCACTGGCGAGCAGGTGAGTCCCACTCACAGCGAGCCTGGCAGCGCAGCAGGAGACGGTGTGAGTTTGCCTCCAGACCGCTGCCATCATGTGTGTGTTTTTTCATATCACACCATCCGCTGTCTCTCTTCAACCATGTTTCTGTTGTTTTTCACTTTCCACCCATGAGGGTGGAAGGGTGTGGGGAGGAAGAATGAAATGAAGAGCTGACACCAAGGGCTCAAGTAGAAAGACAATGTTTTGAAAAGGGTGATGGCAACATATATACAAATGTGCTTGACACAGTGGACGTATGGATTGTTAAGAGCGCAGTAAGAACCCCCAGCAAAAGGATTAATTAAAGTTTAAAAAAAGAAAGGATAACAGGTAAAATTCTGTACATTTTTTAGGTTGGCTACTCGTTGAATAATTGTTTTCATGAGGAATGCAAGTTTTCTCACATAAGAAATAATAATGCGGGGCCTAGGTAGAAGGAGGGTGTTTCGAGAATGATGATGGCAAGAAACGTGCAAATGTGCTCTGTATACAATGGATGTATGTACTGATCATGATAGGAGTTGTATGAGCCTCCAATAAAATGACTTATATTAAAAAAGGAGAAATAATGTAAAGAGAGCTTGTAGCAGTAAAGAGAGTCAGGGGGGTATTTTGGTTTCCCAGTGCTGATGAAAGCTACGGTTCCCTGATATTGTTGCCTAATGAGTCGTGGTAGCAGGAAGAAGTCTGCCAGGTGGTGAGAATGACACCACAGGAGCAGTTAACATTTTGCTTATACTTTCATCTTGAACATTAAATGGCAAAGCTCCCTTTTTTTCCCCCCTCCGGAGGCCTGTAGATTAGCTCTGGTCACAGATATGGGGAGATGGTACATTTTCATTATGGTCAGAAATCCCCACTTCCATCCCCAGCCATCATCGCTGCTTGCAGATGGGCAGTTACTCCCCTAAGGTGATGCCTTTGACTCCTGGGGAAACTCCGACTGTGGTCACAGTTATGACACCGCCATTGTAGAATGGTCACAGTCCCAGGGAGCACTCAGGCAAGTGGGAGAGGTTGTGTTCCAATAAAACTTTATGGGCATTAGCGTGTATTTCAGACGGTTTTTGTGTCATGAAATATTACGGTTGTTATTCTTTTCCCAAGCCATTAAAATAATAAAAATCAGTCTCAGTGTGTGGGACCTGCACGAACATGTGGCCGCCTAGACTGGATCCTCGGGGTCAAACCACAGGCCCGCAGTTCGTCACCAGGTGCTCAGCAACTGCATCCCCAGGCACCAGAGGGGACCACAAACGTTTGTCTGTCTGAGTTCTCACACTTTCCCACCATGCGTGGATCAGCCTACTGCCCCCCAAAGCCATTTGGTTGGAATTTGGTTAATTTGAAACTTGCTGTGTTCTCTGTCTCCTAGTAATGCTGAAAGCATGGACCCTGTGAAGTGTTACAAAAGATCTTCCAAAAGTCCATGGAAAAATCCCATTGCCTGCAAATTCCATTTTCTCCATGAACTTTTGAAGCTGCCTTGCATCGTAGTGTTGCGTTGATTTTGGGTTTGGTTTTTTGGTTTCGTTTTAGGCACCTGCAGATAGATGAGCGCCATTGTTCTCCAAATCGTCATGGCCTTCTATCCTTGCCTGTGAAAACCCTCTCTCTATGAGAGCTGGATGCCTACAACTCAGAATAAGCCTTATGGGCAGTCTTTAAGATGACCAAAAAGAAAGTAAAGGCATGTGGTCTCTACTCAGTCGTACTAGCTTTCTTAGGACTTTCTGCCTGGCTTGAGGCTTAAATTCTTCCCAAGCTAGTTTACTGATAGCTCACAAATGACATCACTGATGAGTTGTTTTTTTGTAATCACTGATGAATTTTAAGAGTGCAGCATAGTTGAGGATAACAGCGTAATGTCATGTTCTCTGAAGAGCACAAAGGCATCTGACATTGTTTGTGCACTGGTTAGAAGCAGCAGCAGATGCCAGAACCTCCACTTCCCTTATTATCCTCAGAGGGCCCCTGGTTTTATGAAACCCCGAGTCTTGTACTAGCATTTGGGAATTTGAGAAAACAAGTAACCTTTCTCTGTTAATCTCCAGTGTATTTCAACATTTTATTCTGTATTATCTTGGGTCACAAGCTTTTCCTTTTGATTTGATCTTAAGTTGGGTGACAGTTATGTTGGTCCTAATTTACAAATGGGAAGGAAGAATTTATTAGGGAATGAAGGACCGGGAAGGGCAATTGTGTAGAGCAAGGCTTGCGTTACTTCATTGTTGGGAAAACATCACAGCTGATCCACTGTTGCTCATTTGGCTTTCATTCAGCCTGACCCTGTGGTTCTGCAAAGGTTCGGCAGAAGCAGGTCCGCTCTGGATTGAGACAAAATCAGTACTAAGGGTAGGGGTCTTAGTTCTGTACCCAGAAACACTTTTCAGTGTTCAGGTAAGAAAGACTCAGGAGTACCCATTTTACTAGCTCTCGTCCATCTGAGTCTTGTTCCCTAGTAATAGCCTTTAATAAACCTGTTTGTTCCTCTGAATACTCCTCTCTAGAGGGTAAGAAGCTTAGGCTCATGGATTCTGTGATAGTATGGTTTATGTCAACCAGGCTGGCCCAGGATTCTCAGTGGTTTGACATGTAAGATCTAGGAATTCACCATGATATGGCATAATGTAATATAAGCATCCCCATAATTGGTCGTGCTACAAGCAAACAATCTCATTGGTAAGATGATTAGGGAAGGATACATCTTTACTCTGGCCACTAGTCCTGATGATGTCTCCTCTGGGGCATGGCCTGCTTTCAATATAAGTGGACACTGTGGAAAAGCTTGCTTGCTTTTTACGGGATCTTGATCCTGCATCTGGCTCACTGACCTCTGTACCTTTGGACTTGAGCCAATGGCCTGCCACATTACCCAGTGACCTTGGAGTCAAGGTTTGTGCTTGCCCACTTCTACAACTGTGAGACATTTTCTTAATAGAAAATTCTATCTCTCTTTCACACACACACACATACACACACACACCCTTACAACAATGTGAGCCATTTTCTTATAAAGTTCTCTCTCTCTTTAAACACACACACATACACACACACACACACACACACACACACACACACACACACTGAGTCCAGTCTCAGATATACCATAATAAGAATGGGATCATTCTCCAGTGACTTTTTCCTCTTCTGATATTAGACTCTTACTTTAAATACTTTAAACCACTACTTTTTCCAACTAGTCATAAAATATTGTTCATGCAAGATTCTTAGTTATCATTTCCATTAGTTCATAAACCCTACCCTCTACAGTTCAACCCACATGGATTTGAGTAGTCTTTGACAAATACTACCTATAATGCCAAAGATGGATTGAATTCTTTCCAGATAACAGTAATTTTTAAAACTATTTTGATTTCTATCTGGTTTCTAAGATGAAGTCATTCAGGAATTATCAAAGCATGAGATTTTCATAACTCCACCTTTTTTTCCAGGGAAAAGGGTTATGTTTATGGGCTACAAAGCAAGAAACAAAGAGAGGAGTTCTTTCTAAAATGGCCTAAGTCCTTGGCTTTGGGTATAGCAGAAGCTCTGAAATTTCTTGTACAGAAATATGGGATATTCAAACATGTGGGTATTTTCCCTTGGGCACATTTTTTCAGGAAAATTCTTTAGCGCATCTAATACATCAGGTTACCATTAGGAAATAATGGAATAAACTGCTAAAAATGCAGGTCCCCAAATGTCTCAAGGTCAGACTAATTTTATAGGTCTTGGGAGATAAATCTAAGAAATTCATTTGATGAGTCTTTGATGGATCTAAGAGGGGGCACCTGGGTACCTTGCTCTGGAAAAAGAACTTCCCACCAAACCTGGATTCATTGCAAGCTGTGTTATAGAAAACTGTGCTGCATGGCTGTCTCTGGCTAAATGGTCTTGTGGGCTTTAAAACAGAACAGCATACCCTCAGGGGACCTCAGGCTTCTGGGATCAAGTAGGAGACACAGGTAAATGCCTGTGAAGACATCTAGGCATACTTTTCCCTTTAAAGACCTCGAGCAAAAGAAAGAAACTCAGTATTCTGTTGTTCCTAACACTAGTGTGTTTCCAATTGTAGAGATGGTTCAATAGAATTAGACATTTGCCAGACTTCCAAGGTTGTGGGATCTGCATGCTTGTCAGTTTCCCACAGCCTGCACTGTTCCAGGGGATTCTGGAATGATGGGTACCATCTTCTCTTGGCTGAGAAACAGCAGTGCTGAGAGCACCCCAGGCCAGTCCTGGCCTCGTGCCCATTCCCATTGGACAGAACTGATGTCAGATAACTGAAGCATTGCTGAACTCACTAAATGAATGCGCACATGTGTTCTTTTCATGGTGAACATCCACAAAGATGAACTCTAAGAGGATATGTTAACAGGAAGACAATCCTTCAGAGGCCTCTATCATGCGTTGAGCAGCCGCTGAAACATTTTTTTCCAATGTAAGGTGAAACCTGACAGGAGTTACGCAAAATTTGTTTGCTTGTCTGAAGGTAAAAAGACATCAGAATTTCCTTTCCTATAACAGAGTGTGTGGGCTGCATGCATCTCAAACCTGAGCGACCAGCCTGATTCTGACCCTTCTGTCAACAGGCCTGGGCTGGGCTCCCTAGCACCTTCTCACGAGAGGGTAGACATGGGGGGGGAGGGGGGGCGGGGCACCATGAATGACTATTGCATCTACTCATTATCCTGGGTCATCAAGGAGCAGTGGTGATGGCTACACAGAATGCACAGATCATAATGGGAGCTTATCAGGGAAACTTCAGATCCTCACTACTCGAGAACAGAAAATATCCAAGATCCAGTCCTTTGGTCTGTAGTAATACTTCTTGGCCCTGCAGGAAGCCATGTGGCCCCTTGTTCTCTGCCTTGTTGGGCAAATGTTACCATGTCCCCCTGGTGCTGATAAATGTCCCCAGGGCACCCCACTCTGCAAATGAACTTCCTGCCCCAAGGTCCTCACCTTTACTCATTTCATGGGTCAAGGATCCTATACTCTGTCTCACGGTCTCTGTGGTCACCATGACTGCTTCTTCACCTATTTGCCACCTCTGTACATCCCCGACAGGAATCCTGGCAAGCATGGTTCCTTCTCCTGTTAGTCATGGGATTCTCTCTCAAACTGTGATTCTGGGTGGCTTACTTTATACTCAGCAAAATAACCCAATCCATTCAATTTTTTCTTCCATGGGTTTTACATTTTATTCATTTTTATTAAAATATTTTATTGGGGGCTCTTACAGGCTTTTTTTGGGGGGGAGGACATCACCGCCCTCTGGTGGGAGTAGGAGGCCCAGCCTTGCTCCTGGAGAGCTGCTGCTGGATTTGAACTGCCAACTCAGGGGGCCGCAGTCCCGCACTCAACCACTATGCCACCAGGGTTCAGCCCAAGGCTCTTATAACAATCCATACGTCCATTGTATTACACATATTTGTACATGGGCTGCCATCATTACTTTCTAGATAATTTACAATCTACTGAGCCCTTGGTATCAGCTCGTCTTTTTTCCTCCCCGTCCATGACCCCTTGATAAATTATAAATTATTATTTTCACATCTCCTATTGACGGCCGTCTCCCTCCCCCATGGTTTCTTCCCCGTTCTTCCCCCTGGAGGGCAGGGCCGGTCATCCCTTTCTATTAGGGTGACGCCTCCTATTTGCTGGCTTCTTCCCAGTCATTTGGGAGGAGCTGCAGAGACCACGGCTAGAAGAGTCACACCGAGTGCTGTCACTTCACCCCAAAGGGCTACAGCATCCCCGACGCTCAGAAACACAGGCTTTCCACAGCCACGTCTTCTCGTCCCACCACCCTCGTCACCTGGAAGGTGGTGGTCTCGGGTTTTCAAGCAGCAGAGGAAAGGTTCATCTCGCTAGGTCCATTGCTGAGAGACAAAAGCCAGGGTTTGGGTTGGATGCTATGCTTGGCCAGGGTACAGATTTTCTTTCTAGATTCCAGGAAGTTTGCGAGACAGGTAGACAGTTCTTTTTTATTGTCCTTTTAGAGATGCAACAGGGTCGAATGAGTTGCTCAAGGTCACAGAGACCCAGCTGTAGCTTCCAGGTCCTTTGGTTGGATGATCTCTTAGTCCAGTATGTCCCAGATGGAAGGGCACAGCCGCCGCCGAGGGTTCCTGAGCCCATCTGTGTCAGCGTCGGAAGAAAATATTATCATTTCTGTTGATTTTTTTACCTCAACCATTTTATTTGGACATGTTTTATTTATAATGCACAATATATTAGAACATCCGCATGCCTACACAACTTAATAGGACATTGGCAGGCATTTATTGGAAGCACATGCCCCATTTTTTTAATTTTTTTATGATGAGCTGCTTGGTTTTGTTTCTTTTTACAAAAGGCAATCGTGTTGTCGTCAGATGCTTCATCAGCCTTGAGGTTCAGCAAGTCCCTGTGTCACGTGGTGGAGCACTCTCTTCTGCTCTGCTGAGTCCACAGTAGCAGCTGGGTGCTGAGCTGTCTCCTTCCCATTCTTCCCCCTTGACATGGACCCTCGGCCAGCATGAGGCCTTGCTTCAGGGACTGCCCCCTCTGGAGAACTTGTCCAGAATACAAGATGAACTTTTGCCCTACTTGCTTCTAATGAGCACTCAGTATATTTCGCCCAGGACACATTTGTTCATTCTTCCGGCAGAATTCTTCATTCTCCACAACTCTATCAAGGTACCACGGAGGCAGAAATATTGGGCTATCTATCTAGAGCTTCTAGGAATCCAGATTTGAGTTCAGACCAGTGGGCTCCCGGGTCTGGTATTCTTAACCATCCCTGTACACTGTCTCTGAACAACTCCTGTAGAGAGGGAGAGCAAAAGCTGGACTTTATATGGTAAGTGCAGTGTATGGGAGTTCCTTCTCTTTGTGCCTATGCTAAAAAGCATCCCCCATTTCCTTTGGACATTCTGCACACTAGGTGACTGGAACACAAAAATGAACTAGACCTGCACTCTGCTGTCTCAGGAAGCCACAGAGACATTTTTGTCTAACTCTTCCCCCCACCCCCACCCACATCACTGCCCTGGTGGGAGTAGGAAGTCCAGCCTTGCTGCTGCTAGAGAGCTGCTGCTGGATTTGAACTGTCAACCCTGTGGGCTGCAGTCCGGCACACAATCACTGCGCCACCAGGGCTCAGCGCCACAGAGACATTTTTGTCAGGAGGGGCAATTAGGGAAAACTTCATGGAGTGAGCCACAGTTGAGCAGTCCTGGGGTCAACACTTAGTGCAAGGAACTGTCGGACAGATCTGTGGGGGATCTCGCCTTTGCTCTTCCACTTTTCAGAGTCTGTTTCACATGTAAAAGTCACTGCTCCTCTGAGGCTGGGTCTTTGCTAAGCTGTGCTCAGTCTGGCTTCTCACGCCTGGAGGATGGGACGCAGGCACAGCATCCATTGTACCAGGCTGGACAGGCTAGGTGCTGAATAATTTAGTTGGGATGGCAAGACCCTCCCTCCCAGGGTTCCATACTCTTCTGTCTCCGGGGCCCAAGACCGACCACCTTTGATGGACTGAAGCTCCAGACCTCATGGAGGTGGTATTCAAGGCTGCACCAAACTTGAGTTACTCAGCTTGTAACTTAAAGTTGTTTTTCAGCCTTGAAACAGCTAAAAATAGTCATCATTACAGAAAATGATTCTTGACAGCACAATATTTTCCCAGAATTATCAGCTGTCAAGTGGGAAAAAAAACACAACAACAACGAACAACTTTGCAGTAGACTTAATTAGGACCTAATGAGGCAGGCAGTCCAGAGATGGTGTCATGAGGACACACCCCGAGGGGAGCCTTTTTGGAAGCTGGCTGCTGCCACCTGTCAAGGTGGTCTAAATTGGGGTTCTGGCAGACACACACAGGGTTGGACAGCAAATGTGAGTGAAACCCAGTCTCCTCTCCGTACCCGGTTTAGGAATGTCATCATTAAAGCCCCACACAGTGACTCAGCTCAGAAGACACAAGTAAGAAATGATTGAACTCACTAAGAGATTTGGAAGTTTTCTTCGAGAAAACAATAAACCCACAGCAAAATTAGCTGAGATAGGGTGCCAAACTGGAGAGCTCGCACATCTTTCCCTTCACTTCAGTGTAAATGATTCTGGCTTGGAAGATGCTTAGTCTAACATTTTCCAAGAAAAGAAAGCCGGCAGCACTGCTGTGTGGGGAATGATTCTGCAGCCCTGGAGCTAGCGAGCGGGTGAGAGTCTTCTGTAGCCTGGGGAGTGGATTTCTTCAGCGAGGATGTTGAACCATGCTTGCAGGCTTAAGTACTGAATATGAGCTACATGTCTCTCAGGAAGATGTAAACTAGAAGAGAGGGAAAAAATCCTGGCATTAGCTCTTGGGTCTGCCACTGATTTACGGAGCGTCGGGGCTTCAAAGCAGTTTGAGACCTTGCAGTCAGGGCTGATGGAAACAAGTTCATCGTGAATGACTCGTGAAGGGTAGCCACATCTGCTGCCCATTGGGGTTGGACCAGAAAGTGGGCACTGTTGCCCACTCCAAGAGGGCAGCCCACAGAGCAGCTTCGAATATAGTCCAACTGGTCAAAGCCCTTTCTCTCCGAAAGTCTCGGATCAATCTTTATGCCTCCAGTGTTCCATAGATGTGACTGTCATTGTGAGTTCATCCTCGGCTTTAAGACTTTAAGCTACTCTTTAATGTAAGGTTGAGACGACTCAGAATCGAAGAATGTTAAGTACCGTCAAGTCAGCTCACACTCATGGTAACCACCACAACCAAACGAAAGCACGACCCCCCCCCTCCCGCCCCCCAGCCCAGAGCAAACGCACTGCCAGGGAGTCCATGCTGACCCCTGGCGTCACTACAGAACAGGCTAGAACGGGCCCTGTGTGTTACTGAGACAATCATGCTGGACATGAGCAGAAATGCTCTTCTTCCTCCCTGGGACTGGCTAGTGGTGTAGAACTGCTGACCTCGGGGATACCAGCCCCATACATAAGCACTAAAGGATGCCAGAGCTTTTAGAATATACTTAAAACAAACAGACCTGCTTCAAGTCATTTGAGACATTTAAATCATTTTTAGACACAAAAAGCCTTTAGGCTTCATTTAGAGCGTGATCTAGCTTTTAATAAATTATTGGTATCAATTAAATATTCTTTCTGTTAATTCCCTATGATTTCTGCTTAGGATTCTACTCATTCTTTAAGGCAAGAAAGCAATGTGATCCTACACTGAGAATGCTTATATTATTGAACAGAATTCTCTATTTTCTTGATGTCTACTCTTGTTAATCAAAATACAAGAGTACGTTAAAAATATTGCTATAAATTTAGAGAAACCTTTATTAGACAACCTATCAAATTATGCAGCTATTGTTTCCCCTTCTGGTTCTGTACACTTCTAAAGGCTGTGTTCCCAACTTTCTACCCATTCCCTGAAGAATTCTGCATCCTGCAGGAGAAAGCATAAGGCTTCCCAATGAAAGTCTGCTAGGTTAGCCCTGCCTACCCTCCAAGGACAAACAGCTGCCATGGCTGTGATGTGGACATTTTCCTCAGCACAACATCCCTGGTCTTTTTCTTACCCATTCAGTTTTCAATTTTCTTAAAACTTTTCCATAATAAATCCCTGTGATCATCCTGTATCCTTTAAGAGAATTTATCAAGATTATCCCTTTGGAAGCTCTCCAAACAGCTGAGCTGACCCCCTCCTTGAACTGAACTGCTTCAGCAGATGCCCTCCGAAACCGATGTGCTAGTCGGAGCTTTTCTTTGAAGACCCCAATAAGACCAAGATAAGTGTATCACAGCTGTGTGTTCTGTGCAGAGACAGGCTTTAACATGCTCTGCTTGGAATAGATGCATCTTTAAAATGAAACCACAGTAGCAATACTTTTTTATATGCCCTTATATTTTTACAATCAATGGCAGCTTTACTTTTGTGTATTTTTTTTCTCTTTCCTTTTTAAGTAATTACTGAGTTGTAATATTCTGACAGTTACCTCTTGGGGACTACTTTTATTTCTCAGTCCTGGAAATGAATGAAAATGAAAATTAAGAACCATTGAGGCTGAGGGAAGACTTTCCAATGATTTCTAGAACATTTCCAGCCTTAGAAACTTAAGATGACCAGTGTGACCAGTGTGACATTTCAGAACATCGCTAGTGGGTAGACATTTCATCTGATTTAAAGCAAGGAAACTGAGGCTTTGAACCATAAAGTCACTTGCTAAGGTGGTAGAGCTAATAAATGATGTAAGACAATTCAAATTCAAGTCTATTTGATTCCAAAGATTTCTAGTACCACCATCATATTACACTGCCAATTCTGAGCTCTCCTAAATCTTAAACTCCAGGTATATTTTTCCTTCACTCATGTTGCTGAATTATTGACAATCTGAGGCATATTTCCTTTGAGCTAACTTCAGGAAATCCAAACTCTATTAAGAAAAAAATTTGACAGCCTGATCATGAGGTGGCAATGGGATCAGGCATCAGGCATCTAAGACCCAGAAGAAATATCATACCAGTGTGAATGGTGGGGAGGGGCACGTGGAGTGGAGACCCAAAGTCCTTCTGTAGACAATTGGACATCCCCTTACAGTGGGTCACAATGAAGAGACAAGCCAGTCAGGGTGCAGTATAGCATCAATGAATCATACAGCTTTCCTCTAGTTCTTTAATGTTTCCTTCCCACCTACCCAATATCATGACTTCAATTCTACCTTACAAATATGACTCAGCCAGAACATGTACTGCTACAGATAAGAGCCTGCAACACAGGGAATCCAGGAGAGATAAACCCCTCAGGACCAATCATGAGAACAGAGATACCAGGAGGGGAAGGGGGGAGAAGGGGGGGAGAAAGGGAGAATCGATCACAAAGATCAACATAAAACCTCCTCTCAGGGGAACAAACAGAAAAGTGGGTGAAAGGAGATAGCGGATGATGTAAGATATGAAAATAATCTATAATTTATCAAGGGTTCATGAGGGATGGAGAGTGGGGGGGGGAGGGAAAAATGAGGAGCTAATATCAAGGGCATAAGTAGAAAGAAAATGTTTTGAAAATGATGATGGCAACATATGTACAAATGTGCCTGACACCTAGACCAGAGGATGTACAACTGGTATGGATAGGAGCTGGAAACACAGGGAATCCAGAACAGATAAACTCCTCAGGGCCAATAATGAGAGTAGCGATTCCAGGAGGGTAAGAGGAAAGTGAAGTAGAAAGGGGAAACCGATCACAAGGATATACAGATAACCCCCTACCTGGGGAAGAGATAAGAGAGGGATGATGGGAAACATCAGGTAGTGTAAGATATGACAGATTGTCAAGGGTTCATGGGGGAGCAGGGATGGGAAGGGAGGGGAAAAGATGAGGAGCTGATGCCAAGGGCTCAAGTGAAAAGAGGGTGTTTTGAGAATGATGATGGCACTGGGTGTACAAGTGTGCTTGGCACAATGGATGGATGTGTGGATTGTGATGGGAGTTGTACACATCCCCAATAAAATAATTTTTAAAATGTGCCTGACACAAGGGATGAATGTATGGATTGTGATAAGAGCTGTAGGAGCCCCCGCCAAAAGTATTTTTTTTAAAAAGCAAGGATTTGAATATTTCTAGGCTCTTTAGCGGGTATACCTTTTGTTGCAAGACATTTTTGATATAATGGCTTTTTTTGGTTTGTTTGTTTGGGTGGGAATGTTTTTGGCAACTAGGTAAAACACCTCTATATTTCAGGGCTTGAAATGCATGCTAGGTAGATGGCTATAGGTAAGATGGTCCCAGATGGCATGAACGTTAAAGGAAAAGAAAAGAAACTAACCTTTGGCATGGGGGTTTCTTGCAGACATTCTGCAAAGGCTCACTGATCTTGGAACACCTGGACGTCTCTTTCTGTTCCCAGCTGTCGGATGAGACTATCAAAGCACTTGCCATATTCTGTGTAAACCTCACATCTCTCAGTGTTGCTGGATGTCCAAAGGTAAGTGAAGGAGTCTGAGCTCAAACAAGCCAAAAGGAAACACTGCCAATCAACTCAGCTATGGCAGAAGTTAGAGGCGAGACTTTACACCAATTTTTTTTCTTTTGCCACATCTAAGGCATTCTTATTTTTCACCTCTTTTCTCCAAATTGGGTATAAATTCATGATTACATATGTATCAATGAAATCAACTTTCAACTGGTGTACAGTTCTCATGCAAATGTAAAATACACACATGCCAAATATTTCTTCAATCAAATAATGAGACAACCAGCAGACTGTTTAGACCAGTTGATACAACATGAGCCTGAATGGAATATAATAAACATTGAAGTAAGAGTGTTAGAATATGATCCCAAGGTTGGATTCAAAATAGCTGGATGCCCTACAAGGCAATAAAACCATAACTAGAGTTATATTTTCTACTGGACAGAAACAATTTGCATATCTAAACCAAGTGAACATGTAATTTGATTGGGTCTGGGTCAAAGAGTAGACAATGTATCAAAGAAAATTCCCCTGTAATTCCTTATAGAATTCCATAAGTGGCCCTCGTTAAATGAAACCCCAATGACCTTGAAAAGATAGTCATATTTTTCATCATTTTCATGATATCTATTTATAAAAGAAATACATGCTCATTGTAAAAAAAAATTTAGACAGAATAGAAAAGTATAAAAGCAAACAAAAACACCTCCCTGCCATCAAATCGATTATAACTCAGAGTGATCTTTTAGGACAGAGTAGAATTGCCCCTGTGGGTTCGTGAAGCCAGGACTGTACAAGAGCGAAGACCTTCATCTTCCCCTAGAGGAGGGCTGAGGGGCTCAAACTGCTGACATGGTGGTCCACAGCTAAATGCACAGCCTCCTGAGCCCGCAGGGCTCCTTAGAAAAGCACCTCGTCCACTCTCATTGCCACCGAGTCAGCTCTGACCCATGGCCCCCTGCAGCCAGGGCGGACCTGCTTTATGGCAGGAAAAGGCTCATCTTCTCCCACAGAGCGGCTGCCAGTCGCGAACTGCTGTCCTCGTGGTTGGCAGCCCAGCGTGTAACCGCAGCTGCAATCTCACCATCCAAACAAAATCCTTGTTAGATTTTTTACGTAGTTTCCCCCCCAACATCGAAAAAGATGAAAAGTCATCACAGGCTTTTGTTTCGTCTCGCACTTTAAAAATAGAATCAAAAATCCTGAAAATTGCTTTGACCTACTTTCTTTTTCGTTAACAACCAGAGCGGCATTATCTCTATGTCAAGCGATAGAGACTTCACATTCAGGTTTAAGACGGCAGGTTGAATATGCACACGCCGTTCTGTGCCCTCTGGAACTCCGCCAGAACTACAGCGGGGGGCAAGGACGGCGTAGGAAATGACAGAAGAGCAAAGAGACGTGGCAGGCGCGAGAACAGGTGGACTCGTGTAGCAGTACAAAGACAGCTTTGCATTCCAAGCTAACGGCAGAGAAAGCTGAATCATAATCGGATGTACGCTAAATCTTCAAAACCTTCAAGGCTTTGGCAGCAGAGCATACATCTGGAACTGGGAGAGGGTGGGAGTCAACAAGCAAAGCTCATGGAAACAACAGGGAAGAAGTGAAAACTGTGTACTACATTGAACCACTCGGCTGCCAAGGGTTCAAATGCAAGGCTCTCCCTTGGAGAGCCGTGAAAGGTGAGCCTGATGTAATACCACCAAGCTGGGAAAGTAATAAGGTCGGAGAATTTGAAGTTTGCTGTTGCTGAAGCATACCGAACATACAAAGAACAAACCTGTGTGAAAAGAAGTACAGCTTCCTTACAAGTGGGTGCTTTGTCTTGCTTACTTAGTACGTGCTCGCGGGAGGCACCGATCCCTGGAGAGAGACACTAGGTTTGGTAAAGCGTCGGCTGAGCAAAAGAGACCATCGGCAAACCACACATTGCAACTTTGTACGTAGTACCCAGAACTAATGATGAGCTGCTGTCTACTGGTCCGTGTGCAAGGGGCTCTGTATTCTTCCCATTGAGTGGCGATCCATGCTCAAGGCTGCAGGCTCTCATCTTCATCAGCAAGGAATTCGGGTTTCCTTTGCTTTCAGCAGCCACGGGTGTGTCATCTCAATGGCACTGGGTATGAACTAGCCTTCCTCCGGTCCTGATCCAACTCAATGTAAAGAAAAACAGAAGCTTCACGACTGGACCAATAGATAACATCATGATAAATGAAGACAAGATTACAGAATCGCCACAGATTGCACTTTACTTGGATCCATAATCAAGGCTCATGGAAGCAACAGTCAAGAAATCAAACGGTGTCTTACCCCAGGAAAATCTGCAACACAAGACCTCTTGAAATGTTAAAATGCAAAGGAAGTACTTCGAGGGTAAGATGTGCCTGACCCAAGACATGCTATCTTCATTCACTTTCATATATGTGCACATAGGCAGCCCGCAAAAGAATCCATGTGTTTGACTTACGGTGTGACAAATATTGGAAGTACTAGGGATTTTCAGAAGAGCAAACAAATCTGTCTTGGAAGAAAGACAGCCAGATTGCCCCTTAGAAGCGAACATGGTCAGATTCCATCTCATGAACTCTAAGCATGTTATCAGGCAAGACCAGGCCCAGGAAAAGGGCAGCATCCTGGACAGAGGATCCTAGCAAAAGAAGAAGACCTCAATGAGATGGATTCACACCGGTGCTACAACAGGCATAACGACTGTGAAGCTGGTGCGGGACGCCAGTGTTTATTCTGCTGTCCGTAGACGGGCCCACGTGGGTTGGAGCTGAGAAGACAGCACCTATCCTACAGCATTCACTAAACAATGTTGACCTAACAATGATGTGTTGGGTGTGAAGATGATGAAGTTGCATGATGAAGTTGGGAATGCATTTGTTAAAAACAAAAAACTTGATGCAAAGTTAAATAAAGTACTATATCTGCATTTCTGATTATTATGGGTAGGAGATTGGCAAAAACCTACTAAAAAAGACTAGAATATTAACAGTGGTTACAGTAGGGTGATGAGTCACTTAAAAAAATTTTTTTTAAATTTTTGCTACTTACTCTTTTGTTTGCGAAAGTAATATTTTTAAAATATGAAATAATTTTATGCAAAGTAATATGCCAAAATATTTTTTAAGGATCAAGGCTAGTTGTGATTGAAACAGGAAAATCTCTGGACAAGTCTCTCCAATTTATGTTAAAAACTAGATCAAGCCTCGTGGCATGTTTCATGGTTCATGTTCGGGGCCATATATCTGGGAGTCAGGAATGTATCCAGCCCATAAAAAAGTTTTTCCTCCTATCTTACTGACCACTGTCTTTCTTCACCCATTTTTCTGTTGTCTATTCCCCTAGGAAGGGGTTAAGAATTTTAAAAACAAATTCTCAAGGGTTCATGTGGGAGTGAGGTTTGGGGAGTGGGGAAATAAAGAGCTGATATGTAGAGTTCAAGTAGAAAGAAAATGTTTTGAAAATGATGATAGCAACATGTGCAAATGCTCATGATACAATGGATGTCAGTGTGGATTGTGATAAGCGCTGTAAGATTCACCCCAAAAATGATTTTTAATGTATTAAAAAAGAAAAGAATGTATGTCGTCATCTCCATTCCAAATGTCCACATCACCTTAGGCATTAGATATCTGTAGCTTCTCTCTGCAGATAACGCCGGGCCCCTTTTCATCTCTGCCCTCGGTCGCGATGGTCAGATGGATGTGCAACAGTGGCTTTGTTTGGGTTTGGACTTAGAAAATAAAGTCTAGCACCCTGGGGCCCACCCACCCTGGAGTTTTCAATCGCCTTGTTGTTCTTTCCTTCTATAATACCGAGAGTCTCTTCTTTTTTCCTCTGGTCACGTCAGATCCTCAGAGAGGCACACAATATGGTAAGAGTGTCTGAACATATCTTTAAGCTGAATTGCAATGTTAGCATGGTAAACCTTAGTCCCGAGCATGGTCTGGCAACAGGACATGCTTAGGCAATGACAGCATCTATTTTTCTGGATTTAAGAAGTGTACATTTCAAGGGGAAGGTTTATTTTGTTTGGGTTTTTTCCCCTTGGACAAGTCCTTCAAATTTATGTTAAAAACTACAGCAAGCCTCCTGGCATGCTTCTTTTTTTTTTTTTTTGAAAGTTAAAATCTGGTTGGAAAAATTCTTTTGCAAGCAGTCATCTAGCTGCTTCTGCAGCGATTCTTAGTTTCAGTTATCACTGCAAAAGTCAGGCCCTGTGTTTCCTAAGCAGGGCCATGCCCGGGGTGACACACTCACAAATTGGAAATTCTTCAGAGCTGAGAGTCAAGAGGAACCCTGGTGGCATACGGGGTCCTGACCTTGTGGCATGCTTTAATATTGTAAGCATGCACAGTTTCAAAAAGCCAACTCTTCCCATTACTGTAAAAGCGATGCTGTTTCATTATCATGCTGGCATAGTGGACTATGCATTGTTGCTATAAACCAAAAGTTCAGCAGTTCAAATCTGCCAGACCCTCTACAGGAGAAAGGTGAGACGATCTCCTGTAGAGACTTCCAGCTCCCCGAACACTAGGGAGCAGTTCTACTCTAGGAGTCAGAATCAACGATCAGTTTTGTCGGTTTGATTTTTGGTAATGTAACCTTTTCCCTACTAACTGCTGCTTAAGTAATAGAAGTTAATACAAGTTAAAACCAAGCTTACAGCCATCAAGTCAGTTCTGATCCTATGGAGGCCAATACCTAATCTACAGAGCTACCGAGACACTTATAAAAGTTGATAAGTAAAAGCAGGAATTATAAGCTTTCTATCAGAAACCACAAAGAACATGTTTATTTGTAACTTTGAATGACTGGGGGCTGCCCTCCGCTGAGGAAGTAAAATAATCTCCAAAAAAAAAAAAAAAAAAAAAAAAGCACTCTGGTTCACAGCAATCTTATTTTATTTTAAAAAAGTTACTGTCCATTTATTTATTTTAATCTTAATAAATAACTTTATTGGGGGTTCTTCTAGCAGTTATAGCAATCCACACATCCACTGTATCAAGCACATTTGTACATATGCTGCCATCATCATCATCTCTAACACATTTTCTTTCCACTTGAGCCCTTGGTATCAGCTCCTCTCTTCTCCCCTCCCTCTCATCCTCAGGAACCCTTGATCATTTACAAATTACTTTTATTTTCATGTTTTACACCATCTACTTCACCCCACCTTTCTATTATTCTTCCCCCCTGGTGGGGATGAGTTGTACATCAATCATTCGGATTCGTTCACTTTTTCTCCCCCTCTCCCCCCACCTTTCCCCTACCCTTATGTCATTTATAGCCACTCTCACTATTGGTACTGAGGGGCCTGTCTTTCTTGAATTCTGGGTGTTGGGGGCTCTTAGCTGTACCCGTGTACATCCTCTGGTCTAATCAGATTTGTCAGATAGAACTAGGGTCCTGAGAATGGGAGGGGGTGGAAGAAAACATTAAGGAACTAGAGAGACGTTGTGTGTTTCATCGATGCTATTCTGTACCCTGGCTGGCCGGTCCCTTCCTTGGGACCCTTCTCACAGCAGTCTTAATAAGGTCAAGTGGAGCTGCTCCCAGAGTTCCCGAGGTTGTGAATCCATATGGGAGAAGAAAGCGTCATCTTCTGCCTGCACTCGTAGCAGCTGAGCACACAGTGTGCAGTGAGCACACAGCCCAACTCGTAAGGCAACAAACTGCTCAGGCAAGTGGCAATCATCACGAGAGGATTAAATTATGGCTGCAGAACCTTAGGGTCACATGTGGGGACCCTCAGGAGGACTGCAATATTTGTGGCTCTTACTCCTCTTCCTCTTCTCTCTAAACCTTGTCTCACAACTCCTTGTTCCTTCGCCAAAAGGCGCAGGTCAGTGTACCATCTTGACATAGAAACCACCAGAGAGATCCTGACTTATCCTCGAGGCTGTCTGACCCTGTTTGCAGGCTAGCTTCAGGAGCAACATATTTTGTAGAAATAGCAGAAGACTTCACATTTTGGGTGGAAAACCTTTTTGTTCCATTTCCCCCATCACCGTTTGGAAGCCCCTTTGGAAGGCTAATAAACCCTAGACGTTCACATGGAACCCTCAGGATGAATTTAAGTTCAAAGCCAAAGGCTTCTTAGCAACGATGATGTAACAAGTACACCCATCCCTACCAGAGCACTCTACATTGAAAATAACAGCAGCCGACAACCTCCATTGATATCAGTTGTATTGGGAGCAAATCTGGAAATAGAGGTAAACCATTAAGTGGGGCTAAAGGTACATGATGTGCCAGGCTGGTGAGAGGGCCCTGTTTTGTTCTCTAGGATGGGGTTCACCTAACTAACCAGTATTTTACTCTGGCTGCGTTCAGATTACTGACTCAGCAATGGAATTGCTATCTGCAAAATGCCATTACCTGCACATTCTGGATATCTCTGGATGTGTCCTCCTGACTGACCAAATCTTTGAGAACCTTCAGAGAGGCTGCAGTCAACTCCGGATCCTTAAGATGCGATACTGCAAACAGATTTCCAAGTAAGTGTGTACCTGGATCTGAAAAGCTTTCAGAACCTCTTTCTGAGAAAGCCAAACAAAGGACTCTGGTCTTGTGGACACATGGGTCCTCTTAGGGCTAGAAACTTCCATTTGATTTTTCTTCCTAGTTAGAGCCAACATTTTTGAGTTGATCCAAGAGTAATTCCCTTCCCAAATGTTCTCTGGGGTTCCATACACCACTCCTTGTAGCTCCACTGCTTCTTGGAGCTGCACCTCGCCCTGTCATCGCTTCTCTCCTAACACTGCCACTCAGTTCATCTCCCCTAGGAGTTAAATCTGATGGAACCAGCTCACAACTAAGTGAAAATTACTAAGAGCCCCCCACCCCCAATTCTTCTCATGTATCTGCTTGATTATTATTAATCAGGGTTATTCTGTCAGATCGGAAGCTTAGCATACGGTGTTCCGACCTGACGGCTGCAGTCATGACTGAAAATCCTATAGTGACTACTTCTGCAATGAACTCATGGTACCCTCTATCACTACAGTGACGCGGCTCTCAAAATGTCAACTTTGGTTCAGCAACAAGAGTACAACCCTGACGACCCTCCCTATTGGTTTGGCTACGATGGCGGAGGCAGGCTGTTTACAGAACAGCCAAAAAAGACATCTAAAGATAACTCAGAGTTGAAAGACTCCTTCTGTAGCAGTGAAGAGGAAGTAGCATAACCTTCAGTCTCCAGCAAGAAGGAAAGAGATTTGGTTTTCTATCTAAGTCATCATTTAAAAAAAAGCCAAATTCCTACTATGTAAATTCTCACCTAATTGTAAATTACTCAAACCAATACTTTTGATGAGATAAATTTATTAAAACTTACTGTGGTGATACAAACAATCCTACAAGGCTTGGCATTTTTTGGTTTGTTTGCTTGATTTTTTTTTTTTTTTAGGCATCACTGCCCTCAGGTGGTGGGAGTAGGAGGCCCAGCCTTTGCTCCTGGGAGCCGGAATTGAACCTCCATCCCAGTGGGCTGCAGTCCCGCACACAACCACTACACCACCGGGCCTCAGCCCGTTTGCTTGCTTTTTTGAGAAGAAATTTAAGCTCTTGTTTGTAGAAATGAAAAGAAAGCAGAGATGACCCTATAACTCAGAGTTGAGTCAGTGGAGTGGCGGTAAGGATCTGGGAGGCTTGATTGTAAAGTAGATATCTCTCCTTGAAGGAAACATGGCTTCATTACTTCCAGACATTTGACAAGGGAAAGAAACAAACAAGCACATAAAAGGTAATTCACCCTGGGCTGAGCCCCGGTGGTGTAAGTGGTTGAGTGTGGAACTGCAGTCCGCGGACTCGGCGATTCAAATCCAGCGGCGGCTCTCAGGAGTAGCACTGGGTAGTGCTTACGACCACCACAGGCAGTGATGCCCACACACACACACACACAAAAAAGGTAATTCACCCTGGACTCATCTCAACATTTGACTTAGACCAACTCAAACTTCCTGCAAGGAAGTCAGTTCTGATTCAGATGGATCTCACAGAACAAGACGGAACTGTGCCTGTGGGTTTCTGAGACGGTAAATCCTTCTCAGGGGTAGAAAGTCTGTGATTTCTCTCAGGAAGGGGCCTGGTTTCAAACTGCTGACCTTGGCTGGCAGCTGGGCCATAACCCACTATGTCACCAGGCCTCCTTCTGACTTGCACAGTCAGGGGCAAACCAGAAAGAAGCCAGAACTACCTACAGCTGCAAAGGATACCCCTGGCAACAAGTCAGAAGGACCATTCTAATCAAGTTTACACCTAGGGAGGAATTTTAAAACTAGGCCATGCCAAAAAGAAGACTTCCCAATATCATGGTAGTTGTTGTTGGGTGCCTTTGAGTTTGTTCTGACCTATAGTGACCCTATGTACAACAGAACGACACACTGGCTGGTCCTGCACCATCCTCATAAGTGTGGTTTTCAGTCATAATGGTAGTCACCATGTCAAGCCATCTCCTGGAGGGTCTCCCCCCACCCCCAATCCTCTACTTTGCCATGCATGATATCCTGTTCCAGGGGCTTCTCTTGCCTTGGTTTAACAGGTGCACCTTAGGCTAAGTGATATCCTTGCTCTTCAACCCTTAAAAGAGGTCTTGTGCAGCAGATCTGCCCAATGAAATATGTCATTTGACCTAGTGACTGCTGATTCCAAGAGCACTGATGGTGGGTTTCAGCAATGAAATCCTTGACAACCTCAATCTCGAATAGCATAAATATTCATGAATACTCTTCAATGCCAGAGAATATGAATGTATTCCCAACATCAGCTTATATTCTTGGGGCATGCAAGCCCTCCTAATTACAGATAACCACATAGATAACAAAGTGGGCTGTACCCTTAACCCTAGAGGTCCCTGAGTTCACTGGAGCAGTGACCTAACACCAGAGCTGGGGGCAAGTAAGGGAGAGAGACTGTCTCCTGGGCAGGGAGAGTAACAGCACAAGTCTGCTCTTAGAGTTAAAGCTCCAGGCTAGATGGTAATCAGCCATATGCTTGTAAGAGGTCACTTTAAGTCAGCCCTATTATGGGAGGATAGTGTGGGGATTGACCTTAGTTATGAGAATGTGATTTGGGACTCATCTCTAACTCACAAGTGTGAATGTCTCCCTTCACCCAGAATCCTGGTCTCCCAGGCTTCTTAAAATATGAGCAGAAAGAATTCATCCTCATCCCAGTCCTCAGTTTCCATCTTTTTTTTTTTGGGGGGGGGGGAGTCATCACTGCCCTCTGATGGTGGGAGTAGGAGGCCCAGCCTTTGCTTCTGTGAAGCCACTTCTGGAATTGAACCCCCATCCCAGTGGGTCACAGTCTCAAGCACAACCACTATGCCACCAGGATTCAACCCCGTTCCCAGGATTCAACCCCGTTTCCATACTTTGGACATGTCAGGAGAGATTCTTGGAGAAAGAGATCATGCTAAAAAGGAAGAATCCCTCAAGGAGATGAACTCGCACAGTGGTTGCAGGATGGGCTCTGACAGAGGAACAACAGTGAAGACAGCGCGGCCTTGGGCCCCATTTCATGGGGCTGTGCAGAGATGGTATGAGTTTAAACTGACTCACGGGCACCCAGCAATAGTTGTGTTATTAATTTCATGTGTATAAATTAATTTATAATAAGAATTCATCTATAGATAAAAGACAATGTTACCCTTTTAACGGAATTCAAATCACATGCCAATTTATGATTTAATGTTATAGAATTAATATTAAATTTAATATTGTAGAACACTGATGCTATTAGATAAGCACTGGACTGCTCCTGCAAGGTTGACTGTTCAAACCCGTCAGCCACTTCTTGGCAGAAAGATGAGAAAGACTATCTGCTTCCATAAAGAGTTTCAGCTTTGAAAACCTATAGAGGATTGCTACACATCAAAACCGATTTGGTGGAAGTGGGTTTGTTTTGATGTTCGGTAGACACCAGGAGAAAGTGTAATTCCACTCTTTCTGCCACAAGCAAACTGAGTCAATAGCATTAGTTCAACCTTTTAACCTTTCTGTTTCTTCAATTATTCCTCTCCCAAATGGGATCAATCTTTTTGTGTACACTAAGTGAGCAATAAGAATAAAAACATAAACAATGTGAATGTTATTTCAAAAGTTATTTAAAATGACTCTACAAGATATTTTAGGACACTTTGTATGAGTTAAATGCTTTTAATAATTCTCCCCACTCGGGTTGATTTCAAAGTCATTTTAAAAATAAAGTACTACCTCTCAGCTGTGGAATGGCTCCTGGAAGTGGGTGGTGGTGAAAGAATAAGCCAAGTGGATCAAGAGACATCAGTGGGTAGGTGTGTGGAACTACATAGTCTCTGGAGAATTCCTTCTAGCTACAATAGGGGGATGGGGAGGAAAGTGGTTACTACACAGAGAGCTTTGAAGAGATGAGGTTAGAAGATCAGAGACATAAATCTTATTGGAATGGATAACACTTTATCAGCAGATCCCTCTCATATGCATGTTGGACCTGATCCGGTTTCCAAAATTTCCTGTATTTTTGGTCTGTATTGTTCTATTTGGCTTTTGCTTGTCCATGCCAGGGTGTATCTCAGAGGTATCATGTCATTTGAGGCCACCCTCCTGAAGTTGTGCTATACTCTTTTCCATTTTTTGATAGAAGAAACCAAGGATTGATGAACCCCTAGAGAGAGGAACTAGAATAATGATTTGGGGGGGAAGGGAGTTGAAGGGGAGTTGGTAGAGGGGGGGTTGAAGGGGAGACGATATCAAGGAGTCTATATAGAAAAAGAATGCTTAGAAACTGATTGTGGTAGCCATTGTACAATTCTGCTTGATGTGATTGAACATGGAAGTATATATATATATATATATATATATATATATATATATATATAATAAAGCAAAGTATTAATTTTAAAAAGAAGATGGTTTTGAACTGGATATGTAAATTCCTGGCAGTGACATAAAAGTCTGGCTGCTACATACATGAAGCACACCACTGGAGAGACCTACAAAAGAAGCAAGTGCTTGCTTGCTAAAGGAAATTAAGAACACCTGCCTGGAGATGACCACCACAGGAGAAAACACACCGTTAGGTTCTCGAAACCCACGATGTCATTTCCATGTCCGGGTTTGAACCAAAGCCCTTTCAGTAAGAGGGCCAAAGCCCTCTTTTAAGCAAGAACAAGAGACACTTTCATTCCTCCCAGGGAGACAAATTTTATAGCTGCCAAAATGAAAGAAAAGGAGTAGGTGTTAGAAAAAAGTGGACCATGACAGGGGATTAAGAAGTCAAGGGGACAGGACCAGAAATCTTCAATTTCTTAGTGCACAGCTCTCAGAGCATCCAAAATATTCTATGACTTAGGCCTTTAAGTCTTAAGCATTTGATATATATGGGTCTCAGTCCAAGAGAATAAAATATGGCAATTTTTCCTTTCCATTTGAAACTTGACTATATGGTTCCAAAATACAGAATTCCATTAATAATTTTAAATACAGTGTTCATTGTTCATGAATGTTCAGCTACAATGTTCATGAATGATCTTTTTGGCTGTTTGCTAATTTCATACACTATTTTTAGTGATTAAAAAATTGTATAATTGCATGAGGTTTTAAAAAAAGAGATAATAATTGCCTCATTGCCTCATTTCCTCCATTAAGTATTTTAACATACCGCAACCATGTTGGAAATACTAATGTGTATACTCTAAGCTTGTGTAAACTTTGGTTTCATAATGGATGAGCTAAAAGGGAATTCTGAGCTACTGCTAAAGGTGACTTTGTTTTCGCCCCATAAATCAGGTGTCAGAAATGGACAGAACAATCAAGAAATTGAATATTAACAAAAATGAGACTATTATAGATCACATCTTTTGGAAAGATTTATTAGAAACTGGTGTTTAAGAAATGATTTATACTAATATTAAAAGATTTGATCCAAAGATAAGTTTATTTAGTATTATACAATTTGAGTGTTCCAGGAAAAGACAAGTAAGGTTTGAAAGAAAGATGAATTCATAACATAAACCCATACTCGTAACACACATTTATACAGTACACCATTGTGAATCAGAAACTTTACCTTTTTACATCAGGCTATAAAACAGTTTAAACATTTCTTCTACTCAGCAATGTACGATGTACACCTTAAACTATACAAATCGAGTACGGCCCACTAGCAATTACAGCACATTTATGATCAGTTTTGCTATTCACATGGATGCCCGATGGCGTAACGAGCAGAAAGTGTATCACCCAGGAGAGAGATGGTACAGAGAGTGCTAAGGTAACTGCCCCATGTCTTCTATGTATAGTCTTATCTATCCCTGAGTGTCACAGAGGACTGTGACTGTTATGCGATGCACTCCTCAGAGAAGACACCTGACTTCATCAACCCGGTTCCTGAAAAGCACAGTGTTCTCTAGGTCAGCTACCCAAAGCACACAAGGAATTCAGTACACAGTTGCTGGCTTCAGGGTGGAAGGAACACATGAGAAAGGCTGCAGGTGGCCTTTAGAACTTTCCAGAGACTGTTGGTCAACAGAGGGTGACAAAACTAGGGACCTCAATCAATGCTACAGTACAAGGAACTGGATTCCTTCAACTGGAATGAGCTTAGATGTGGCTTTAACCCCCAGAGGTTCCAGATGAGAACTCAGCTTGGACAACACTTTGATTCTAACCTTGTGTTAGATGCCCTGCTAGAGCCCAGCTGAATAGGTAGTAATGGGAGTTTGGGGGCTTGGAAGTGGGGAGTGACTTCGCACCTACAAAGCTGTGGACTGATAAACAGGTATTATATTAAGGGGATAATGATGTAGTAATTTGTTATACAGCAATATAAAATAAATACAATAGCAGCACAAATTTTGGAGGGAAAAAACCCCCTCTCCAAAGAAAAGCAATTCACTAGTATTCATTTCCATTTGTTTTCATTCTTTATATGTACAATACTTTTCACATTTGTGTAATCCAGCTGGTTTTCATTGTTTACATTTCATAAATACCATTTAAACCATCCTTAGTCCTGCAGTTTCAGGGACTGAAACCAGCTCTGACTTCTAAAACTTACAGTGCCTCTTGGGGCATCAGCCTTAATGCATTTTTCAGGTTTGCGTACTTCATTCAGGATCCCTGAAACACAAAATTGCATGAAGGTGTCTATTAATTGACAACGGTGTCATGTAGATCCTAACAAATGCTTCTGAGACAGAAGAATCTCTTAGAAATGAAGTACCTCAGGAAACAGCTTCTAGAAAATGTCAAAGACTTTGCCCAACACTCCCTCTTCAAAGGTGTTAGCGTCACAATGCAAAAATCATTACTACAATCAGTGAAATCAATGAAATAAAGACACCCACCAGTGGCATAGTCCATCAGACGTCACTCATCCGTGGAAGAGTATTGGTGGGCCCACCCACTCCTGAAGAGATGTGATTTTTAATAGTACCCAGCATCCAACCAATATCATTTCAGCAAGCACCCAGCCTCGATGATCCAGAAGTGTAAAGAAAAGCATACCGTCTTCCTGACTGAACTGAACTCTGTGTTTGCTGAAATAAATTGGTCTTACCTGCCTGCCTACCGAGATGTCCATGTTTGCTTAGCTACAGACGTAATGCAAACCTTCACAAGCTCTTATTATCTGGTTATGTTAATTTTTAGAAGCCATAAAAACTACAAAGCAAATTCTGTCTGTGGTCTAGCCAGAATGTAATGGGTACTCTAAGAGAATCTTCTTTTTTTTTTTTTTTAATTTTCTACTTTCTTTTCCTTTTTAAAAATTTTGTTTTATTGGTGCATACTTCACATAACATACAATTTCATTGTGCAATCCTTTAAGAAGTACAATCATCACGACAATCAATTTCAGAATGCTTTCTTCTTGGGACTCATTGTTGCTGGCTTCCCATTTCCCCCCACTGCCCCATGCCATAAGGAGTCCTGCTAACTGAGAGGCCAGCAGTTCAAAACCACCAGCTGCTGTAATGAGAAAGACGCAGCTTTGTCGTCCCATCAGGAGCTACAGTCTCGGAAACTCGTGGGGGCATTCCACCCTGTACTGTGGGGTTGCTGAGTCAGCACAGACTCGATGGCCGAGTTTGGCTTTTGGTTTTCCCCTGCCATACCCTCAAGATACCATTAATCTAGTTATTGTTTCTGTGGATTCACTTATACCACATTTCTTATACAGAAAGCCATACAACAGATTAGAACACTGCCTCGCTCTGTGTCATGCTGGCGACCGCCCCCAGGTTTGAGCGCATTGTTGCAGTCACTGTGCTCCGTGCTGCTTGGCTGAAAGCTCTTTCTGTCTTGCCAGTAAGCATTCATTGAACGCTTTCCACGTACCTTGGCCTGAATCTGTGGAGATGCTTCTCATTGGTCGTTTATGGATTCCTTTCTACAAAATGACTGCAAAACACCTGGAAACTTGTGTTCCCACTGCCACGTTCCTTATGTATTTCTCTGTGCCAGTGAAAGAACGGATGAGGTTTCTTTGACTTAGGGATGGGAAAGCGGCTGCCCTAGACCGGAGCAGACTCGCTGCATTTGAACTGTGGTGCTGGCAGAGATGACTGAAAGTACCAGGGGCTGCCCAGAGAACAAGCTGCTCTGTCCCAGGAGTACAACCAGAACGCTTAGGAGCAAGGATGGTGAGACCAGCTTCTCAAGGACATGACACGTGCTATCAGAAGAGACCAGTCCCCGCAAAGAACATCGTGCTTGGCCGTGACCAGGAGGAAGATCCTGGAGGAGACGGACGGACACAGTGGCTGCAGCATTAAGTTGTAAGGCTGGCGCAGGATGAGGTGGCATTTCCTCCTGCTGTACACAGGGCCGCTGCCATGGCCCCCTACAGCAGCCACTTCCATTACATGGGAGTCGAGGCCTCTTCCTCAGGGCGGGCTTTCAATTCTGACTGTCATCTAAACCCCTGCCGAAATCAAACACAGGAAGCTTCCAGTTCTTTCTTAACTCGAAATGTGCATACTCGATTGCATTAGCCATTGCTATGCACAGAGATAAGACTCCAAGGAACGATTTTCCCAATTTGACCACTGTGCTTAAAAATAAAATTAAAAAGCTTTTTGGCTAAGGTGCGCCCAACTCTGTGGTTGAATTGATTCCAACAAACCTGAGGACAGGGTGGAACGGCCCACCCGATGGGTTTCCCAGCCAGCTTTGTTTGTTTACATTTGGGGCGGATGGGGAGGTAATTCAGATCCTGCCTTATCAGCAGGAGGATAAACTTCAGTGCATCAGTGTCAGGGCACATGAGGTTGCTGGATGAGGAGTGGAAATCCTTTACATTATAAACCTTGTTCCTACGATGGAAGTCACCATGACCAGTACTTTAGAAAGATACAGAAGTTCAAAAGAGTACAAGACAGTACCCGTACAAAGTTTAACAGCTGACTAGACAACTGAATCCAACCCTCATGAAATTGCATAAAAACACATTTTCTGAGATTCTATTTTTTTAAATATACTCTTCACAAACAAAACCTCTACCATCATACACAGTCCCCAAACTAAGCATTTCAAACCTGCCAACACTCTTTAACTATCTACCCTTCCCTCAACAAACGCACCCTCTAAATATTTCGGTCACATCTTACTTACTTGATCAGAATCTACTTGTGAGCTGATTTTAATGCTGCCCATCTATTAGGTTTTCTATCAGGGGCCTGAAATGATTTTTAAAAATCTAGAAATTGAACAACTGTATAATTAATCAGTTTTGCCCAAAAAATAATCTCAGAGATTCTCTTTCTAACATTTCTTCGGCAATGTGTAGTCACTTCTACCATAAATTTTTTTCATCTCAGATACGGTCATTTTCATTTCTAGAAATTTGGGTCTTTTAAAATATTTTATGTATCATAACTTTTTTGAATTTGTGGCACGCAATTATAGCAATTGTCTCGTAACCTTTTGCCAACACTACCTTCTGTGTCACCTCTGAGTGGGCTTTGATTGGCTATTCATTATAGGTCATGGCCAATTTGCAGTCTGATCACTTTGGGCCAGAGGCGGAAGATACTGTTGATTTTACCTTGTTGCGTTCCATATATTGTTTGTTACCAATAAATCTCTTCAAGTTTGCTCATGGGTAGCTTTTTTAGAAATAGTTTGAACTTTTCATGTCTTGTTTTTGTCATGTCAGGCAGTTCTGAACAATGTTCAGTTTAGTGCTAATTAGTCCCACTACTAAGTGCTCTGCCCAATATCTTGAGTGAGGAACTTTCCCAGTTTGGTGGATGAAACAGGCATGAATCTGGACCTGTCAGAACACGCCGCCCGACTGTTTCTGTGAGCTACAGCTGCTGTCATCTCTTCAGGTGCTCAGCTCGGGCTCAACTCAGGAAGCAGACTCGGTCCTCCCTCCATTCCCCCTCCCTATACTGCAGCCTGGGCATTTTCTCAAAGCACTAAGAAAGAATGGAGCTCATCTTGAAAAGAAGAGTGTGGCGATCACATACAACCTCCCCCAGCTTCCTTACAGGGAAGAAAAATACAGCTCTACACCAGCCCAAGGCTAATTCCTAGGAGGTGAGACATACCTCTACCCTCCAACCTTCCGTACCTCACTCTGACACCAACTAACCCTTTCACAGAACTCTACTTCTCTGCTGGGTTGAATGACCACACAGACTCACAGACAATACTCATGACTATGGGGTTTGTTAAGAAAGCTAAAAGGTCGCAAGTCAGAAATGTCCTGGTTTTTGTTCACAGTGTTTCTTCCAAGCCATGTCAGCAAGAACGCCACTATCAGCCCCTTGGTCCCTGCCTCAGTATGCCAAGCGTTACAAAACTCCTTAAGTGCTGATAAATGTCCAACAAGACCCCTCCCCATTACTTTCTCCGGGAGATGGAAAGCCCACCTCTGTCTCGTGGTTTCAGTGCTGTGACTTCTGGAGCCACAGCTGCTTCTCCACCCATTTCTCTCTGCTCTTCTGGCTCTTCTTTTTTGGTAGTCCTCATTAATTCTCTGTTCCTGCTTCTGGAATGGATCATTTGACTCCCAGTGGAATGTACAACAGGCCAGCTTCCTTGGATCAGGCCCATACACCTATTTTCATGTTCCCACCTCATTGGTAGGCGCTATAAAGGCTATGGATAGAAGAGACAGACCAAGGAATTTCACTTTGTTGTACCTTGTGTACGCCTCAGCGCTCAGGGATGGCTGCGTTTCATTATCTGATGTCCACTGCCGGGAAAACAGTCCCACCCTCACGCCCCCTGCATTTGGTCTTTTTACCATTTTTGTGTCAGGTGATAAGTAAATCAGGTTGCTTTACTCTATCTTACAGGAAATTTTCACTCTTTCATTCTTCCTATCTTTCTTCCACTTTTGCTTAAACTTTTTATTTGGACATAAACTATACAAAAAGAGGACATAAAGTTACAAAGAACCAGTACAGAGAAGCCCCAAGTACAATTCATTATCAACTCTGGGAAACAGTTTGGCTTGGTGCAGCTAGTTAGACTGTGGAACTTCCTCATATTCAGAGACTTTCCCATGCATTCGTTTTTTTCCCTATGTCTTTTTGTCTAAGTTTATGACGTCTTACTACTGATACACATGTGTATAAGCAACATTATAATCAAGCTACCTGAGACTGTGATGACAACAAGGGAACGAATCTACCGAGGCTTCTTTTTCAATACACTTCCAGGCTGCATTCTGGACTAGCTGTGTCATATCACAGTCCAACGCGCAAGATGAGGCAGATGGAGTTCCTGCACACCCTCGGCAGCACCGAGCACTAGCAGTGTATTTTCCTTTAGCTGCTCCCGGGGGTCCGTCTCCAGGCCTAGTGGCACAGAGGATTTCACGTTGGGCTGCTAACTACACGGTCAGCAAGTGACCCCCAGCCGCTCTGCAAGAGATGCACATGGATTTCTACCTCAGACACGGACGGTGTCAAGAACGATTGTGCCCGGTCTGACGGGCTCGCTCTGAGTTGGAATTCACTCAGGAGCTGCGAGCGTGCTTTTTATAGAATTGGCACGTAGACTCGGTTCATCCTGGTTTTGATTAGCATTTCCTTCAGACTCAAGCCATGGTATTTTCAATTCCTTCCTGGGCAGATGAGCATTGGCCAATGAATAAGGAAGGCCACAGACAAACTGGTACACTGGAATTATAGTAGAAGTGAAGAATATTGTCTTGGAAGACATACAGCCATTCTAATACTCATTAGAATGGAAGACAGTGACACTTGGTCTCACACACTCTGGCCACGTGGTAAGGGCAAACCAGCCCCTGGGAAGGGGCATCATGTGGCGACAGTGACGGGCCAGCAGGCTGGTTAGCACGGCGACTGCAACCACAGACAGCAGCTGGGAGGACAGCGCAGGAGCAGGCAGTGCCTCCCTCTGTTGCACGTGCAGCGGCTGAGTCGGAACACATTGCCCGACTCCTAACACCAGCGCCTAGCGATGCTGAACAACTCTGTGCATTTTTATTTGCCATTCTGTATCTTCTGTAATCACATCGCTTTTCAAAATATCACGCTATTTAAAAGTATATGTGGATGGTTTTCTTGACTGCTAATGAGAGTTCATTCAGGGTAAGTGTTCGGCTGTAGTGCAGTATTTTTTGAATGACCAAGCTACCGCCCCACACACAACTGGGATCACAAACATAATCTGCGCTGCTCTAACACGGGGGCCTGTTTGATCTCCAGGTCAAGGGTCAGCAGACTGCAGGCCACAGGTCCAACTGGCCTATTTCTGTATGGCCTGAGAGCTAAAAAAAAAAAAAAAAAAAATGAAGTTTATATTTTAAAAGAGTTGTTGAGCACAAAACAAAGGATGTACAACAGACCCCTACTCTAGATAAATGGAAATAAAATCTAGCCTGGCTTCTTTTCTATAAACTAACAAACCTAATGGATATCTGATTCAAGATGCTTGAGCAAAATAATGGGGAGACAAAATTCGTTAACGCATACATGATCAGAAGGCACTTTTTTCTTACTGTTACTTTTTTTGTTTTTGTTTTTTGGGGGGGGCATCACTGCCTCTGGTGGTCGTGGGGGCTACCCAGCGCTGTTCCTGAGAGCAGCCGCTGGATTTGAACCGCCAAGCCCACGGCCGCAGTCCCGCACTCAACCACTTACACCACCGGAGCTCAGCCCTAGAGAAGGCACTTTTAAAATGAATTTCTTACCAAAGGATTTTTACAAACAATCATAAACCATCAAGAAAGCTTCCCTGTGTTACTGAATGTCTGCTGTGTGGTCTTAAGCATCAACGACAGAAGCACTACACTGGGATAAAACCCAAACGGTGGCGTGTTCTACATGAAGAACTTCTCAGAGCTCGTTATTAAAAGACTGAAAACGTAACCCCTTAGAGAGCGAACTCCTGACTCTGGACTTTGAAAGTGACATTCCAGATGGGCTGAGACCTAGTTCAACCTCATTTCCAACCCCAGACCCAGTTTTCCACTGGGAATCCTGTGCCATTATATGAACGCTGAGCCTCTGCCTCAAAGGGAGCCAAGAAATCTCTTCTGAGTTGACGGCGTCTTTTGATCCCGCGTGGATTAAGTTTTGATGTGCTTTCTCTCTCCAGTGTAACTAACATACAGTGAACACAGGAGTGCTTGCTTGCCTATCCTGCAGACAATGAGCAACAGCAGTCATTCCGCTGACAACACACTCTACCTTGAGGATTGTGAAGGGGAAAAAGACATTGCACAGGCTTGGTTTGGGGGTTGGAGAATGCTTTGCTATGTCACACCAAGCTTCCTTTCGAAGGTGATAAATGAAGCCGAAAAGCTAGCAGAGAAGTCTGCTTATGGGAAATCTCTTACCTAAGGCATGCGCCACTTGTTGAGCTTGCTAGTCTAGATTCGTGGCTCTTGTAAGCTTTAGAGAAATCACATACATGGCATTTTTGAGCAGGTAAATGTCTCAGCCAGAGTGTGTCCAGCTTTCTTTTGACTACAGAGTAGCACAGTACTTGTAAATCACTGTGAGAATGAGAAATCTGAGGCTGGCCAGGGACAGCAACTGCAAAGGAGCCTGTGGGGTGGGAAATAAAATGACAGAGCTGACAGATCAAAACCCTGTGGGAAGCCTGGGATGGAGGGCCTAAATTTCACTGGCATGGTTTCCTACAGAAAGGATTCAGAAACCAGGCCAGACACAATCCAGGCCTCTTAACTATGAGGGTATTTCTGTCTCTCTGCTTCATGGGCTGTATGAGGAAGGTCCAGAACAGCTGAGCTCAGCTGCCTGTAATGTAACCACTCATATACAAAACTGCTTATTATTTCCCAAAATGGCTTCAGATTGAAACCTCCAGTGTGTGTGTGTGTGTGTGTGTGTGTGTGTGTGTGTAGGGGGGGAGGAGGCAGGGAGCAATCTGCTCTGATTTCCTATGATTCTTAAGTTATTTCATACACTTCATACAGAAAGCCTCTGGCCTTAGATATGCAAAACAGCTGAGGTATAAAAGTGAGATACTGTCTGTGACTGTGTTTGCATCGCTCTGATGGATCTGGTCCCACCTCAGAGACATCTGGGCCCAACAACATAGTACACCATGTGTGATTTGACAAAAGGACTCTGCTGATCAGAACCTACATTGGTGACCTGTATTCTTCAGTTTGGTCCTTTCTAGTTCAGGCAATAGGGGTCAGAGTTCATGATACAGCATCTCGAAATAATCAAATAGGCTAAGGATCTTCATAAAAACCCATGAGGTAAGTGTGCATGTTTCTCATGGCATTTGTTCCTTTATTCGTCTATTTTATTCTTTTGTTGATAGATTTTATTCATTGATTCACTTTTATTTTTCAACCAAGATTTGCTGAAGGCGAATTTGTTGACATCTTGAACCCAGTAAGTCAGTGGAGTGCTGTGGGAGGAACGGCTGATGTCAGCTAGGTACAGAAGGATGGAGGGGAGAGGCGTGTGTCAGCCTTGCCTCAAGACAGTCAGGAAGCTAGAGGTGGCCAGATATGGCCTCGGTGCTGTTTTACTTGACAATTGTCGTCTAATTTTAATGCAGTACCTCTATGTTCTCAGAGCAGTGCATGCCTTTATCCCATTGCATGTACTGCATGACACACTGATTTTGGTCTTTTCTTGCTAATAGGTAAGTTCTTTAGGAAGCAGATGGTCAATATTTTATTTGTATTTGCCTTTCTTAATGTTCGCAGTGCATGACTCAAGGGCTATATTCCCTAATTCCCTAACTCATTACAGAGGGAATCTGGAAAGCTGGTTTTTCACAGGAATCTGGAAAGACTCCACTTCATAAGTTAGAGGTAAGGTCCAGGTAAATTATCCTGCTTTAAAAATCATTCCCACAGATTCTCTCCTTAATATCTATGCTCCCCTAAAGTGAGCACATGGTTGATTCTATCTCCCTATAAGAAGCAGGCATTAACCTTTTGTCCTCTCTTCCTGCCGTGACACCAACCCCTCTATTCCTTCCTCCTGTGCAGGTACTAGGTTTCTCACCTGTGAGCTCAGCTACCCTTAATGTAGAGACTGCCCACCTTGTGATGTATTTAACTACTGAATATGCGTGTCTTAAGCTAAATTATAAATCCCCGAGGTAATACTCACTCTCACTGCTCCCAGTTCTCCAATGCCCTCAGTTCTGCATAATTTATCAAAAGAAATTGAAGTGAGCATGCCACCATAAAATGCCTCTCAGTCCCTCCCCCAAAAAGATGCAAATACTGACATAAAGTATCTATGTATATATCTGGATGAGCACCCAATAAAATGGTTTAAATTTAAAAAAATCTGACGGACTCCTTTATTTCTTATCCTCTATGATTTTACTACAATCTTTGTGCATCATCACCATACATTTGTGCCTTCTGTCCCTTTGGTTGTTGGAGGCTGTTCCCCCGACACATCAGAGAAGAATTGATACATTTGCATCATAGGGTTGGCAAAGATTATGAGTATCAACCGCCAGGAAAATGAATAAATCTGTGTCAGAAGGAGAACAGTTAGAATGGTCCTTAGAAGTGGGTTTGGCAAGACTTTGTCTTACAGGTTTTGTATGTGTTGTCAAGAGAGACCAATCCCTGCAGAAGAGGGTTACGCTTGGTAATATGGAGAATCAGTGAAAAAGAGCAAGTCCTTCAATGAAATGGATTGACACAGTGGCTGCAACAGGGACTCACCATAACCCCTGTGAGGTCGGCGCAGGGCAGGCAATGTTTGCTCTGGTGGACACGGGGGGTGTGGCAGTCATGTGCTTATGTTAATTTTATAATTGAAATGTAGGGGTGGAGTCTGGCCTGTTAATCTCGAGCTAGCCATTGAGTAGCAGATGAGGCCTCTGTGTGGGCATGGCTTTCACCTGAGACTCCTGGGACATCTCGCGGTATTTCCCTCGTGAAGATGAGAAGCTATCTTCCCAGTTGTTGGGAGTTAGTTTGAGAGCCGATTAACCACAGGCAATACAGAATGGGAGGCGGCGGCTGGGGGGCTGGAGTAGCTGGTGGAGAGACCACACGGCTTTGCCTTGATGAAGACAGACCTCTGAAGCTGGAGTGGCATGCTGTTGATGGACCTGAGTCCTGGAAGCGAGGAGCCATAGGGAGACCCCTGCCAGCGCCAGAATTCTGCACCCACTGACCTGTGACTTCCTGAGTCGGAAGCAGGCTTTAGAGACTGATTGCGGGCATATGGGTTAATATTGAACTTATGACTTTGCACTGGACTGGATTGGGATGCCTTCTTGGTACATTTCTTTTGTATATAAACCCTTTCCTTATACCTTATATGCGTGTCTATTGAATTTGTTCCTCTAGTCTACGTGGACTTATACATGGAGCCAGAGTGGGCTGGAGCCAACAGGGTGGCACCTTCCCTTAACTACGATGGTCAAGAGTCACAAGCATCTTCTCATGTGTTTGTTGGCCACCTGAACTTTCTCTGATATTCAGAATGGCTGTTGATTTCCCTTGTCCATTTTTAAACTGGATTTTGACTTTCGTTGTTGAATTTTTAAAATACATTTTAGAGCTCAATCCTTAGCAAATATGCTGTTGCCAAAGAGATGTCTCTAGTCTGCGAGATCTCTTTTTGCCCTTTGGGTAAAGTCTTTTGATGCGCTTAAGTACTTGATTTTTAGTAGAACGTCCATCTAATTTCACAAGTTGATTCTGATCATCTTTGATATGCTTAAATTTCCATCCACTTTTCTATATAGCTAAGAACTTGTTTATTAGACAATGGAAAATACAAATATAATTTTTATCTTTATTATACTTTTGGTAATACAGGCAGTCTTTGGCAAATATGACAAACTGAACCTGTTCCTAGGTCTGTAAGAATCTGCAGGTCTGTCAGAATAGGTGCTACGCTTCTTATTCAGCCTTTTTTGAGAGCAGGGGTTCTCACCCTGTGGGTCACGACAAACCCTTTCACAGGGGTCATCTGATTCATAACAGTAGCAAAAACGACAGTTCTGAAGTAGCAATGAAAATAATCTTATGGTTGGGGGTCACCACAACATGAGGAACTGTATGAAAGGGTCCCGGCATGAGGAAGGTTGAGAACCGCTGTTTTAGAGCATGAGGGGAGCCCTGGTGGCATAGTGGGCTATGCATTGAGGTCAGGGGTTTCAACCCAGTAGCTGCTGCTTCAGAGAAAGATGAGGTTGTCTCCTCCCATAAAGACTGATGTCATTTACAGCACCATTGAAATACACAACATTCCTCTAGTTCTTTAATGCTTCCTTCCCCCCACTGTGATGATCCCAGTTCTACCTTACAAATCCACTGGACCAGAGAGTGTACATTGGGTACAGAGGGACCTTTTAGCACACAGAATCTAGAACAGATAAACCCCCAGGACCAATAATGAGAGTAGTGATACCATGAGGGTAGGGGCAAGTGGTGGGGGGTGGGAGGGGATGGGGAGAAAGGAGAGAAAGGGGAAAGCGATTGCATTGATTGATGTATAACCCCAGGTTGGGGGCGGGGGCTAACAACAGAAATGTGGGCGAAGAGAGACAGTGGACTGTGTAAAATATGAAAATAACAATAATTTTTAAATTATCAAGGGTTCACGATGGTGGGAGTGAGAGGAGGAAGGAGAGAAAAGAGGAGCTGATACGAAGGGCTCAAGTAAAAAGAAAATGTTTTGGAAATGATGGTGGCAACCTATGTACAAATGTGCTTGATACAATGGATGTAAGAGCCCCCTGTAAAAGGTTTAAAAATTTTTTTTAAAAGATTTATAAGTTACATGTGGAAAATGAAGCTGTGATGAAGAATTAACATGAGTAGGGGTGGGGTTTGGCAAACTTATATAGATGGTAGTGTTCCACCCTGACCCCAACCTCCCAGCTCAAAGACTAAGGCCAAGTGTGTCTCTTAGAATGTGTGTGGTTCTTCCCAGTCCTGTGAACAATCCAATATCATGTATTAGGTTCCTAAAAAGTCTCACTGCACCTTTTCAAAGACTCCCATTACTGAATTTCAACCCACAATTTTGTCCTATTCTGATTACTCTGACAAGTCACTCAAATAATAAAAATTCCACTCTCTTCCTATTTCATCAGTCATGATGGAACTGATCAAGCCCTGTATTAAAGTTTAAGCAGGAGTTGCCCATAAATCAGACATTTGTAACTTGGGTACTATCAGTATTCTATCACTTTCAACACACTGTTGTCAAACTTTCCTGGAATATAAAATGAAAATTTTAAATTGAAACGTAATCTTATGAAATATCCCACACGCATCATACATTTCCTTAGTCAGTATCTTTTAGGTAAATCAAAAACATACATATGTGCACAATTTCATTTCCATGTCTTTTTCAGTATCTTTGTGGTAGGGCTTAATAGGAAACTTTATTAGCATTATCTTGGCTTTTTTAAAGTGCTTTCATTATCTATTAAAACAATGAATATTTTTAAAACAAGCTGTTGGTAAAAATGTCCCCAAACTATTCATCTTTGTAGAATTAAGAATTTGGTATACTGAAAGAGCAGGGTTTTTGTTGTTGTTGTTTTTGTTTGTTTGTTTTTGGCACCACTGCCTTGGTGGGAGTAGGGAGAAATAGCAGGTTTACAATGTGCCTACGAAACCAAATTCTTATTTGCTTTAATAAAGACACTATTAATTAGAAAAATTTCATTATAATCTATGTATCCACTTGATATTTCTTAAATCGAAGAATTGGAAAGTATCAATGCCAGTAAAGTTTTAGAATAAGTGAATTCAATGACAGGGCTGCCGAGTGCTCTAAATGTGATTTAACGAAGTGTTTTAAAATAAGATGTCTGCATCATGCTACCCATAAGAAGGTAAAAGGAAAATAACGGCAACCACTATAATATGCTAACAGAAGAAGAATGAAAAAGTTACAATGACTTTTCATCCCACAGAGCAGAAAAACAGCCTCCTTACCAGTAACTGTTACGACATCGTCCTTGTGAGCTTCAGCCATTTCCTGAACATGGACTTCTTTGTCCACATCAACCTCTTTCCCCGATAACTGTAAATGAGTTTGAAGAGACGGGGGCACCTTGACAATAATAGAGCCTGCAAATTTTTAAAGGAGAATTTATTCAAACAAACCAAAAGCTGAAGTGCCTATTATAATTTATGGCAAAAGGGTAGCTTTAGTTCTGGTCCCTATTCTTCTGGATAATTATTTAACTCGAGTCAAAACTCACTACCTACCATCAAGTGGCCGTCAGCTCCCGGAGGCCCTGCAAGACAGAACTGAACTGCCCCTGTGGGTTTTGAGGCTGTAACTCAAAGACGGGAGGATAAGTCCCATCTTTCTTCCACGCTCATTTAAATAACACTGCCATTTCCTTCCAGAGAGCAAAGTTGCCTTCCTCCCAAGGGCGTTTTGAATTCCTAGCTCTTCTTTCACCAATAGTCCTAGACAATTCATCCAGACCAAAAAAGGCAGGGGCTTACTGCACATGTAGCTGCAGACAAGATTTACCATTTAGTAAGCAGTTACTAAGAGCCAGGTACTTGAATTACATCACGTCTTCTATTCCCTATATAGTTCTTAGGAATTACTATTGTTTCCATTTGACAGAAGAGAAATTCTGTCACATTTCAACCACAGCCAGTATTAGAATAGAGATCCAGTTCGATGACTTTGAAGCTGTGTTCTGATTGACAAGGGTATTTCACAACAGAAAATAAAGATTATATAGTTTGAGTGGATTTCAGGTTTTGAGTACCTGACTTGATTTCCAGTACAATCTTGGGGTAATTCACCCTTCAAAAGAAGGAAATCAGAAAGTGTACTGTGAGCTAGGGAGGCACTTTTCCCACACAGTGGCCTGTTTGGCAGTGCAGACTCCCCAGCACACCACTACTTCAGATGTTTTTCTGTCTCAGTTCTCCAGGTATCAAATAAAATTGGCAAGAGGCCCCTGACCCATCTCTGTGGACAAAAATGATCAGGGGGCATCAACTGGTCATAACTTTTGATCTAGTTAACACCTGCTAAATTACCCTACTTAGTAAGTTCACATATCCTTAGCAGTAAAGCACACAGAGATGGGGTTTGCAAATAAGGAGATTTGTACAGGGAAACATATGAAGAAGAACTCCAAAAGCCTTTTATAAAGGAATCTTGTCTTGCTGGGGTTTAGTCTTTCTAACAAAAGATAGAATTTTGGGATAAATTTGATAAACCCTCATACTCCTGACTAAAAGAAATAAATAAACAAGAAGGAAACAAAACACATCACAATCGGCATATTTTATTTAAAAATTTGAAATTTGTTGTCTCAGATGGAAGTCACGGGAAGTAGATTCCCGCATAATATATGAGATGAGAGGTTTAGGGAAAGGGGCAGGGGAGGAAGCCACCCAAATCTTGAATATTACATTTCAGCAGGAATAGACGGTACATGTTTTTCTACCAACGATATTAAAAATAGAAAATCGGGAATTCAAAAGCATTTTCTCTAGGACTTTTCACCTTTTAATGTATTGGACCTGGTCATTTTAAACATTTTAATTTTTGGTTCTTAAAAGAATAAAGGGATGCTAAAACTATAAGAGCCTGAAGCATATTGAGCAATTTAATTAGTTTTCTCTCTATCCTCTTCTACATCCTTTTATAACTAAAACCACCAGTTCCCAAACTCCCCTGTTGTTTGGGAAGGAAGAATTCCCTTAACTTGAAAACTTCCCCAAACACCACCTCTTTAACACTTATCCACTGCAATTCAGGTGATTCTGTTTTATAGCAACCCCATACAGGGTCTCTAAGGTTATAAATGCTTCAGGTTCAAACTACTCACCTTGAAGATAGCAGCCCGATACTTATCTGACAGAACAAATGGGGCTTCAACATTCAAGACTTATCTTTTTTTTTTTTTTTTTTTTTAGAAAAAAGGATTCTTGTTAAGTCTTCATTTTATGAACATACTGTTTGCTTTTAAAATTCAAAAGTGAGTGAACATTAGTGGCATCACATACTGAAGACACACTAAGTTAAGATTAGTGATTTCCCCAAAGACGAAGAGTTAAGTGGGAAAATCAGTCCTCTGGGCTCCCAAGTCCAACCAGCCTTTCTGAATGACTGAAAGCTACTGAGGAAAGAGGAAACCAGCATCTCAACATGTCCTTTCACATGGCAAATGGAGACGATCTAAGAGACTCAAGAGATGGCTTGAGTCCCACAGCAAGACAGTGGCAGAGCTGGGACGGATTCCAGATATCTTTACTCACCATTACTAAGCCACAGAAACCTGAACAGGTTTCCACTTCTCTAAAAAGTCACTGTTCCCACGAGCAATGAAAATGAAAAGACTGGAAGTACAACAGAATCTTTGTTTCTAGTACCTTTAAGCTTCTGCCATCACAGGGTCCCAAAAGGAGAAAACACAAAATTTGCAATTCTAATCAACTTTGTAACACCATATGCTATTTCAATAGGTTACTGGAACAATACTGCAAGCAATACGCGGAAAAATTTGAAGTAGATGAGGATTAGCAATGATTGTTGTTTGTTGTGCTTCATTTTTTAGATTATTGCATACAAAGGAAATTAACTTTCATGGAAGAGTTGCCTATTCAAAACTTCTTAATCTACCATTAGTACAGGTAATAATGGTTCAGATTTTCTCTTTGTATTTTAATAAGCAAGTGCAATTATGTGGATTTATTTGGCTTTACAAAACACTCTGAACAATGTAACTAGAAATTTAGCAAGGCATATTACTCTCTTTTAAAGGGGAGAAATGTGGTCTGAAGAGATCAAATACCCCTTTATGTCAACAACTTCAGTCTCATATATCTTGTGACCTCCAGCCTTATTTTGACACTTTGACCAGAGAGCCTCATTGAATGAAGAAGAATGAAGTCGCCATGTCAAAGCATTATTCATTTCACCAACAGCCAGTTTCCATAAGAAGTATCTTCCTCATTCTGAATCAACAAGAGAGTCTACAATATATTTTTAGTTTTTAGTGTAGAGTTCTGATCCTCTGTGTCCTATGCCCAGGCCCTCAACAAGATAGATTGACACCGTGCCTGCAGCAAGGGCTCGGGCACGGGAACAGCTGCAGGGACGGCACAGGCCTGTGCTGTTCTGTTCCTCACACGGTCACCACGGCGCCTCGCAATACCAACAGCAGACCACTTCAGCCACTATAGCTGTTTTTTGCTAGCATGTGTGTACAAACACATACACACACATACACATTCAGCCTTCTGTTAACTAGAACGTATACCACTTTAAAAAAAATCATTTTACAGGGGGCTCATATCACGATCAATACGTACATCAATTGTATGCAGACCACATTTGCACATTTGTTGCCATCATCATTCTTGGAACATCCTCCTTCTACCTAGGCCCCTGATATAAGCTCCTCATATTTCCCCTCCCTCACCTCCCCCATGAACCCTTAACAATTTACAAACTGTCATTATTTCATCATCTTACACTGTCTGATGTGTCCCTTCACCTACTTCCCTATGGTCTGTCCCCCAGAGAGGAGGTCAGATGGAGATCCCTACAATAGGTTCCCCCTTTCTACTCCACCTTCCCTCTACCCTTCTGGCATCACCACTCTCAGCCCTGGGGACCATATGGCCAGTCCCACTAGGAATCAAGGCATCCCTCACTGACAAAGGCCCTATGGGGACAACAACGGAGAAACCGGGTTGGGATCGTATCCTGTCTGACCCAACCACACTATGGCAAAACACTAAGTGTGTCAATAGAGCATGGAATTCCTGAGGGAGTGCCAAGGGTACACTTTGGCGCCAGGCTGTGACACCCCATCGGACTCAGCCAGGGAACACTCCTGGAGGCCAATGAACAGACCTTGAACTACTTACAGGTTTTTATATTGTTATTTTATATATATGTATATATATATATATATATATATATGTGGACATGGGTTTTTTTGTGGTTGTTATCAAGTATACCACTTTTAATGAAATGTTTAGACCCTCAAAGTAAGTTATTTTGAATTAGAAACTACGCTTTAGAGGTAGACATACCATAATGGTCTACTTCAATAGATAAGCTCAACAATGATTTTAAAGGCCCTTTCTGTTGGTCATATTTTAGAATCTATTACTCTAAAGGAGCCAAGGAAGATCCGCTCAGAAAGGTAAGTTTCCAAAAGAACATATGGCAGTACTTTCCTTCCAAAGAATATCCTATTTCAAGTATAAAACTAAATGGAAAACTCAAAGAGTAGCATTTTACAAATTCCACAAGAACAGACAGTCACAATATTACAATTTTGTTTGTACTACAAAGTGAAGTCTCTGTAGCTGCCTGTCCCCCCAAATTTGAAGATCAATGATCCATACAGCTAATAGACCAGTCTTTACATAAAATCCTATCAACTGAAACTTTCTTGAAATAACTATATCAGTCTAGAGAAGATAATATGACCATCTGTTTCTTGAAAGTTACATAAAACCTTCCATACACCATATGTCAAAATAAAAACATTCCAGTTGGCTAACCTTCCAGGGATCTTAAGTCCACTTTTCCCAGTTGGCTGACATAAACATCTATGGCACCCTGATGAGTTGAGGCTTTTAGGCATCCGCAGGATGAATCTGGTGGGAAGAAAAACCGTAAGTGTGATCATTCTTACTTGAGTAAATGGAATTACACATTTTTTAAAAAGGCTCAGCTACAATATTCAGCTAAGAAGTTAGTTTCTAAAGTTTTATAATATCCTAACTTCCATCTTTGGCATGATAAGGTTTAAACACATAAGAAATGCAGACATCTACACAGACAGATGATTTAAAAATTCCTGTGTATACATTTACCTGCATAACTTACTTCTAGACCTAAAACCTCAAAAAAATCAAACCACTGTCAGGGAGTTGATACCAATTCAAAAAGGACTGTAGAGGACAGTGCAGAACTGCCCCCATGGGTTTCCAAGGCTGTACATCTTTACAGGAAGAGAAAACGTCATTTTTTCTCTTATAGAGTGTTTGGTAGTTTCTAACTGCTGACCTCGCAGTTAGCAGCCCCAACGCATGAGCTGACCAAATCAAAACCTCTTACCTTTGCCTCTTTTAGCAAGTTGGCTAGCACTGAAAAAATGCTGTTAATAGTGAAAGATCAGGCAAGATTTTTTGCACATTTTGAAAGAAGAGAAAATAGTTTAAAAGTTTTCTCTTTTTACATTTCTTGAACTGAACAAACATCTTGAAGTCACAGGTAGAAACTTGTTGCTGCTGTAATTAGGTACCGCTGAGTGGTTTTCATGGCAACCTTCTGCACACCAGAACACGACAGTGCCCAGTTCTGTGCCTTCCTTCCAGGTGTTGTGCATGAGCCCGCTGTCGGAGCCACTGTGTCACTCCATCTCCTTGGGCAGCTTCCTCTTTTCCCTTGACCTTCCAACTTCACCAAGTGTGAGGTCCTTTTCCAGGGGACTGTCTCTAAAGCACATACGACAAAGGCTCCTCATCTTCGCGTCAAGGAGCATCCCGGCTGTACTTCTTTCAAGACAGATGTGTCTGTCATTCTGGTAGTCCATGGTCTGCACCTGAGTCCTCAAAGTGTTCTTGGTTCTTTACTATTTAGCAGAGGCCGTGTGCAGCGGCTATCCCCATGCAATCTGTTGAGTTCTTGACCATTGCTTTCATGAGCATTGATTGTGTAGCCAACTAAAATGACATTCTTGAGAATTTAATTCTTTTCACCATTTATCAAGATGTTGTTTATCAGTAGGCTCTGCACTGGGCTGTTGACGAAAGGTCAGCAGTTCAAAACCACCAGCTGCTCCGCAAGAGAGAGATTTCTGTGCTTGTAAAGACTTAGCCTCAGAAACCCACAGAGGCAGTTCTACTCTGTCCGATTGGGCTGCTGGAGCTGGAGTCGACTCAACAGTCAGTTCAGTTGTGAAGATTTTTGTTTCCTTCACATTGAGTTGCATGTAATCCACACTAAAGACTAATTTTTTTGGGGAGGGGGGCGAGGATCACTGCCCTCTGTTAGGAGAGGGAGGGCCAGCCTTGCTCCTGGAGAGCTGCTGCTGGATTTGGACCACCAAGCCAGTAGGCCACAGTCCCTGCACTCAGCCACTATGCCACCGGGGCTCAGCCCCCAAAGCCTAATTTTTTTTATCTTCATCAACAAGTACTTTAAATATTCTTCACTCTCACAAGCAAAGTTTTGTTATTTGCAAATCAAAGGTTGTTAATTAGCTGCCATCCGATCTTGATGCTATTTTCTTCCTCATATAATCTGGCTTCTTGGGTTATTTCCTCAATGTATAGACTGAATAAGTATAGCAAAAATTTATAACTCAGATGCACGTTTCCCGATTTTAAACCATATAGTATCTCTTTGTTCTGTCTGAATTGTGGGAGTACTGTTTTAACACATGGATTTCCCTACATTGCCAATAAATCCAGTTTTCAGTCACCCAACATTTTAAGCTCAAAGAAAAGCTGACAACATCAGAGATAAAACTAGAGGCAATGACACTGAGGAGTTAGTGCTAAATAATTTATCCTTTCCTCTTTTTGGGGCCAATATATCCTTCAATTTAAAGTTTTATCTGGGTGTCCCCAAAAGGCTACTATATATTCTTTTAGGGAAAACCCTTACAAAGAATATTCTTCAGCAGTTTTTATTACTTCAAAGCTGAAACAAAGGATGGAATGTGGTTCTAAAAAAATGCCAAAAAGCATATTATACTTTTTATAAACTATAAAGAGGAATATTTACATTATACAAAGGAATCATTTTTCTTAAAAAAATTTTAAAGCAACTTTTGAGCAAACTGTTCAAAATCTGGATAAAAGATAGATGATGATAATCTATCTTTAACAATTTAAAAGTAAGTACTGAGGAGCTAATAAAGTGAGTATGAGAATGAAGAAAATATTCAAAAATTGATTGTGGTGATGATTGTACATCTCTTCTTTGTAGGACCGAACCATTGGGTTGCATGACTTGTGCATTATATACCAATAAAACTCTTAAAAAATTAAAGTACTCCTATAAAATTAAGTCAATGGAGATAAAACAGAACAACTGAAAAAAAGGTCGAAATATCACTCAATACTAACAGAAACAGTATTTTAAATCTTTTTTACTGTATCTCAAGAGAAGTTAAAAAATGATGTAGGAAAATACATAGGCCACATGATGTATGTATAATCCCAAGATGAACAAAGTAAATGTTTAAAACATCAGCTTTATTCCTTGCTTTATCTAGGGAAGCAATTTTTTTGTGTGTGTGGCATCACTGCTCTGGTGGGAGCCCAGCCTTGTTCCTGGAGAGCTGCTGCTGGGTTTGAACGATCAGCCTTGTGGGCCGCAGTCCTGCACACAACCACTACAACACCAGGGCTCAGCAGGAAGCAATTTTTTTAAGTAACAATTTTATTGTGCTTTGTCAAGTATTATTTAGTATACTTCATTAATACTCAAACTTTTTTAAGTTGGCTTTTAAAAAAAATCATTTCCTGAAAAAAAATCATTTTACTGGGGGGTCATACAACTCTTATCACAATCAATACATACATCGATTGTATGCAAAGCACATTTGTACATTTGTTGCCATCATCATTCTCAAAACATTTTCTTTCTACTTAAGCCCTTGGTATCAGCTCCTCATATTTCCCTTTCTTCCCCACTCCCTACTCCCTCAAGAACCCTTGATAATTTATAAATTATTATTATTTTGTCATATTGTACACTGTTCGATGTCTCCTTTCATACAGGAAGTAATTTTTTAAATGATATAAACAAAACCCAAGAACTGACTCATAAGCAATACTTTTCACTTATTTTTTTCCCAAATGGGAAATAAGCAGATTAAAAAGAAGAAAACCACTAAGTAATTATGTCCTTATGTTATCAATCTTAAGCTATGATAATGGCTCATCCCTGGAAGACTATCCCAAAAAAGGGAAGCTTTTAAACAAAAAGCTGAGATGAATTTTAAAACTACGTAGCAATAACAAGCTCTCATTTTCTTTTGTTGTATGCAACACATTGATTATAACTAACAATTATCCACTGAGTGAAATTAAGGCATCATCCAAGTAATTTCATTTGGTTGGGGGGATTATATAATGAAGCAATTCTATACTTCCTGGAGAAAGTCTGGGGGGATGTGCAACAGAGGGTAATGAAGAAGCGCACAGAATTACTAGTTCAGGCAGTAGCAGAAAAAGTAGGTGCTCATGGAGAGTTTCCACCATAATTCAGAGCAAAGGTCTTTTCACTTTAAGACCATTGACTTTTCTTGGGAAATTACATATACCAAAGAAAATAAATGATGTCAGTCACTGGTTAGCAAGATGTACCACCTACGAAACACATCAAAGCTCTTGGTATTGCACATTTTTTAATATGTGAAAATCATGAAATCACTTTTGACTACATATACAATTTATTAAAGAGATGAATTGCTCATGCAGAAATTAGTGTCACATGGAGTGCTTTGTGGTCACTCCCAACACTTGTGTTTACTACAGTAACAACAGGAAGGGCTATGAGATCATAACTGTACAGTATGCACCACAGTTGATTTTATGCAGTTATGATTTAATCCTACATCTTTAGGCTTGCTTACATTCTCCTGTGAATGGTGCCAGTCGTGGTCTATGATTATTTGTGTGAACAACTCTGGATAAATTTAACTTTTCACATTAGATTTCTGTATATGTTAATAATAGTAAATGATCGGCTAGTATCTACATATATTTTATGCCTTTGTGATATACCTAACTTTTAAAAAAATCTTATCAGCATTTCTAAGCTACAGGGTTTGTCTGAGTTTTTTTCCAATCGCCAAAATATTTTATTATATATTTGTTGAAAAAAATCCATAAACAGGTGGACCTGTGCAGGTCAAATACATATTGTTCAAGGTCAGTTGCTCTTCCAACATCACCTAATTGTATGAACAAGAAACAAATTATACATATAGAGCATAAGTCATTTCAGAAGAAGTTTCCTAGACTAATGTCCTGCCAGGCAGTAGGGAGAGACACACAAAGGAAAAAGTAGTGTAAAGATGTATGAAAATATCATGACCACTCTGGCAGTGCCTTCCAAAAGAGGCAGCAAGGTCAGAAAATCCACTTCTTGGTGGGACGGTGGGGGATGGGTTGGGCCAGGTGATAAGGTTATAAAGAGCTCCAGTCTTGAAAACTCAGGGAGCAGTGCTGTCCTGTCCTTTAGGGCGCTTATGAGTCGTCAACCTCTCGAGGGCGGCGAGTTGACTTTGAGGATCCATAAGGTCACAATGGACTTGGCAGTCAATCATACATCTATCTAATAGCGAGCTGTGCATTCTGCTATTGACTCATCTTAAATGAAATAATATTTTTTTAATGGGAGTCTACGAATAAATAGGATTTTGTAGGCTTTGGCTTTTGAGAAAGAGAGAGCGCTATTTTGTAGAATCAGAAAGTAAGGCTAGAATGTACATGAGGGTGCCTCAAAAAATTGGGGGAAAATGTCATTATCTTTCAATTATATTTTCTCAGGAAAATTTTGAAGTCTTCTTTGATAAACAATAAAAATCACTAATGAGCATACTTTAGAAGTTGACCAATAAATTACATTATCTACACTGGAAATAATGACCATAACCATCCCTATATGTCTATCCTCTTTATAAAGAAACCATGGAGAAGGTACATTCTACCCGCCTGCATTCGGACAGGGCAACACTTAAATCATTTCTAGCCTCTGAAGCACCTAATTTAATAACATGCTATGTTAGTCTGGGTAGACTAAAGGAACAAATTCATAGACACACACGTGGATATAAGAAAAAGGGTTTATATACAAAATGAATGGAACACTGAGAAAGCATCCCAGCCCAGTCCAGTTCAAAGTCATGAGTCCGATATTAGCCCATTTGCCCGATACCAGTCTATAATGTTTCCTTCCGACTCACGAAGTCACAGGTCAGTGGGTGCAGAATCCCAGTGCTGGCAGGGGTCTCCCCGTGGCTCCTCACTTCCAGGGCTCAGGGTCCATCAACAGCATCCAGTGGTGCTGATGCACCACAGGGTCCAAGAAGCAACTCATCACTGGTAGGGGTCTCTACGTGTCCTCTCCAGCTGCAGAGGTCTGGCTCCATCAGGGCAAAGTTGTGTGGCTTCTCCTCCGGCTCCTTCAGCTTCTTGGATGCTGCCATCTTGTCTTGTCCATGATTCATCATCTCTGAGACAAACTCCCAACAACTAGGGAAGATAGCTTCTCATCTTCACGAGGAAAATATCGTGAGATTTCCCAGAAGTCTCAGGAGAAAGCCATACCCACACAGAGGCCTCTTTGGCGACTCAATGGCTATCTCCAGATTAACAGGCTAGACTCCACCCCTACATTTCAATCATAAAATTTTCATAAACATAAAATTAACATAAGCACAGGACTGCCACACAGGCACAACCTACTAAGGAGCTCTGGTGGGGCGGTGAGTTACGATGCACTGATTTCCTGACCGTTAGCCAGGTCAGAAGTTCGAACTCACCCACTGCTCAGCAGGAGACAGGCAGCACTTTCTTCTCCCCTCAAAGGTGTATGGTGCTAGAAACCACAAGGGCATTTGTCTTCTGGCCTCTAGAATCACGATGAGGCATAGAGAACTGACTGAATAGCTGTGATTTTTTTGTTGCTTTTTTAAATCCACCCTTTTATTGAGATCCATGCCAATATTTTGAAACCATAGCTATTCTAATTTGTTATTAGTTATAGTTATTAATATTAATTACTCCCACCACAGATTCCCACGAGTTAGTGTAATATATTTGTAACTGATTTGCTTCTAGAAATACCAACTCCTCAAACACCAAACTATTCAGTGTGTTGTCTGACTTCAAACTTTCTCAATTACACCATGTTTCCAGGAAAACACAAACCAATCATACGAAATTCCAAATAAATCTTACCTCCTTATCACCTTTTGGATTAAGGTGCCAAACCCAAACCTCTCCAGCAGCACATACAGAAATGGTATTTAGGCTCTAAAGCAAGGGGATCAGACAACTGCAGTCTGCATCCTGTTTTGTTAAGAAAGTACAGTATATTTATGGATACTGTCACAGCAGTAGCTACATCGTCCAGACAGAAACCGTGCAGCCCACAAAGTCTGAAATGAAATATTATCTCTTTATTTTTAAAAAAGTTACTAAACAATTGTATTTTTTACTTTATGCCGGATACTGTGCTAAAGTATTCATGTATACTTAATCCTATAACAACTGTCAGGTAGGTACTTATTTTAATCTTTTCAGATGTGGAAATTGCCAGCCCTCTTCTGTCCCCTAAGCCGTGTGTCTGCCTATCAAAGGGCAACGGCACACTCACTCAAGACAGTTGTAGCTGTGTTTTAGATCTTTATGAGGTGGGATGTACAAAACAAACAAGCCTACTGCCATCAAGTCTATTCTGATTCATTTCGACTCTACAGGGCAGAGAACTGCATCTTAGGAGTTTCCGAAGCTGCCAAGCAGGGTTGGAACAAAACCTCCAGTTTTCTCTGGAGCAGCTATGGGCAGGTTTGGCGTGCTGGCTCTGTGGTTGGCATCCCCACCAAACCACCAGAGCCCCTTCAAGGGAGCTGTGGCATATTTCTAATGTGAGTGCCAAGAACCTATTTGCCCTTTCTGAAATTTCAGATGTTTTCCTCTCTTCATGTTTCTTGAAATAGTGAATCTGTCCAACAGTCCTTTTCACTTTCATTCCTGCTGGATTTCCTGGCCTGAAGTACACCTCCTTTTAAAAAATTTTCTACAGATTGTAACTTTCATGCTCAATGAGGGAAGAAAAGAAAGCAAGTGTTTCCTATGTGATAATGGTTAATTATTTTAACTAAAATGTGACCAAAGGATTTATCTGTATTTCTGTTGCAAATCATGATTTACTGTTGCTATTTCAAGCCATTTTATCAGAGAAGCCATCTGGGATGGGAGGAGACATTTCTAGAGTGAGTGGAAAGGCAAGAGGTGAGAGGTGGAAGTCCTTAGGAAAGAGAAAGTCCTAGTTCTCTGTCAAATTTGTAGGGATAAGGGTAAATATTCAAATTGCAATGCACAGAGAATATCAGGCCATCATGCAGATGTGTATTTTGATGAGCTCTAATTTACCAGTTTAAAAAACAAAACAACTTTATCCGCCTTGAGTCATGAAGATATTGTCCTGTGCTTGTGCTTTCTCCAAGCAGTTTGAGAATTTTTGCTTTCACCGTTGACCCATCTCTGGTGAACTTCTGGGTATCGTCAGGGGTCATTTTGTTCCTCCTGTGCATGTCCAATTGTTGTAGAACCATTAAAAAAAAACCTTCTCCTGGACCCAATGACTTACTTTGGCACTTTTGTCTAAAACTGATTCAGTATATATATATATATACTCCAGTTCCTGGAGAAGGACATCATAATTGGTAAAAAAGAAGACCCTTAGTGAGTTAGATTGACACAGTGGCTTCAACAATGAGCTCAAACATAATGGCGATGGTGAGGATGAACTGAGCAGGATTTTGTGGTTACACATGTGGAAGCTGAGACACTGAGAAGTTAAAGAAAGTGGTAATATCAGATTGTGACTGACACTAAGCCTAAAAATATACAAGATTTATAGGATGTTGTATCAATAAATTTCCACAAAGAGCTTCATACATTTGTATACTGACTCTGCCTATAATTTATTTGCACATCAGGATCCCACAAGGTTCATCAGTTATACTATTGACTTTACATATCTTAGTAAAGTCTTCCACATACAGATATTTTAAAAGACACTTTTTCACAACTAGCACGTTAGCAACATACCTATCACGATATTGCCCATCTTGCTTTGCAATGTGATATTGCCTGTAAAATAGGGGGGAAGAAGGATTATATATGTTAGAAACAATCTAAAAAGGAGCTATTTTATATAGTGTTCCAAAACATGAATTGATATCTAAAATGGTTTTCAATAGTTAAGTGCTTCCAATTTTGCTTACTTTCACATGTCTAATCAGAGGTTCAGTGGCAGTAACTGGCTGAAATAACTAGGTTTAAGGATCTATGAAAATACCTCACTTCTACTCCAAAGCCTTAAGCTTTTGTGGACCGACTGCAATATAAGCCACCATACTTCCTGTGAAACTAAAGAAAATAACGATGCATCGAAAGGCTAGAAATGAAAAAAAATTATTCAAATGTACTCAGTTTGAATTGTCAACCTAAAAACATCACTGTACTTGTCAGACTACACAAAGCCAAGTCTGAAACCAAATCACGCTAAAACATTCTATGGAAAAAATAATTACTGTTATTTTTCAAGCTGGTATGTCATGTCTGTCAATTAAAGTGGTTTAACGGAGAGTTAAAGTGGTTTTGAGTAGGAGGGAGAGTGAATACTCTGAAGCATGACTAACAAAGAAAAAATCTTCAAAGGTTTCCATCTTCAATACAAATTTGCTTCTCAGGACATTGTAAGGACTCTTTCAAATCCCCTTCCTTCCCTCTAATACCAAAAGAATGATTCTTCATCATGTATGTGAAGTAATCTTCATGATTACTTCTGGAATCTTAAAACTACTCATATGTAATCCACCAAAAGTGAAAGCAATATTAGTTTTTATTCCATAATCTCAAAATAACTCTGATGTCAGGATTAATCTAACAAAGATGAATGTGAGCCTATATATTTCATTTCATATGGGTCATAAACACTGACATGTATCAGAACCTGAGAAAAAGCCAACAGGGCACTTGATTCATCCAACAGTCAGATGTACTTCAACTACAAAAATACCTCTAGAGAATTTACATGCCATCATTCTATATATAAGTATATGAACAAGGAGTGCCCTTATTTAGGGATGAAAACTTGGTTTGTGTGTATAAATACGCTCATAGAATTCCCGTCAAGTATCAGTAAATTAGAAGGGTGTGAAGAACTTAAGTGTGTTATGTAAATATTACTTCATTGGTGTGTTCTATGTATTCTCTTCCAAAGCTAGTAAATGCTTGAATTTACCATCATATTTTACCACCAATAGTGGCCAAGGTTTAATACAGCTTTGAAGAGGCCTTTTAATGATGCCCGCTTCCTTACATTCACGCACAGTATAATCTCCTCTTATGTGTGCTAGACTTAATGAATGGTGTTTCACAAGGGAAAGACAGCTACAGTGAACTCCACTGAGATTAGGTCATAAAGATTCTCGCTCTGTCTTTCTAGACCTCACGCTGTGATGGAAGTCAGCTAACACATCATCTATTGTACAATAGAGAGGTTCACATGGCAAGGGACTAAAATAAGGCCTCTAACATCTAGAGAACTGACTCACTAAACCCTGGCAACAATCACATGGGTCAACTGGGCGACTAATTGCAAACAGCAATTCAAAATCAGTAATGCTTTGTGGGGCAAAGATGAGGTTTCCTACTCTTGTAAAAAAATTCCCAGAGGGGTAGTTCTAGCCTGGACTGTAGGGATGAGTCAGGATCGACTCCATGATGGAGAGTTTAGTTGGTTTCAAAGCATAGCCCTCGCTGACACCTTGAGAGAGATCTGGAGGTAGGGAACCAGGTGGATCTTGGGTCAAAGTAGAGTAGACCAGAAAGATGTTTACTTATTTTCATTGACTATGCCAAAACATTTGGCTGTGTGGATCATAACAAACTATGGATAGTATAATCTTGAGAAGAATGGGAACTCCAGAACACTTCCGTGTGCTCATGTGGAAATGTACATGGAGGAGGAGGCAGTGTGCAAACAGAACAAGGGAATACTGCCTGGTTTAAAATTAGAAAAGGTGTGATTCAGAATTGTGTCTTCTCACCATAGTTTTTCAATCTGGATATTGAGCAAATAATCAGAGAAGCTGGATTATAGGAAGAATAACTGGGCATAAGAACTAGAAGAAGGCTTATGAAAACCTACCATAAAGATGACACAACTTTGCTTGCTGAAACGAAGGAGGATATGTAGCACTTGATGATGCAGATCAAGGACTGCAGCCTTCCGTATGGATTATGACTCAATGTAAAGAAAACCCAAATCCCCACAACTGGACCAATAGGTAACATGAAAAAAGGCTGAAGTTGTCAAGGACTGTGTCTTGCTTGGATTCTTAATCAATACCCCTGGAAGCAGCAGCCAGGAGGTTGAAAGATATACTGCACTGGGTAAACGTGTTGCACAAGACATCTTTAAGTATTGAAGAGCAAGGATGTTACTCATTGAGGACTAACGTGTACCTGACCCAAGCCATGGTATTTTCAATCACTTCATATGCACGTGAACACTGGACATTGAAAAAGGAAATCCAGAGAAGAATTGATGTATTTGAATTGTGGTATTGGCGAAGAATATTAGACATAACATGAACAGCCAAAAGGATAAGCAAGTCTGTCTTAGAAGAAATACACAGTGCTCTTTCGAGGCAGGATGGCTAGATTAAAAAGTGCATGCTTCGAACATGTGGTCAGGAGAAACAAGTCCCTGGAAGAGGACCTCATGCGGGGTAGAGCAGAGGGACGTCAACACAGAGGAAGGCTCTCAACGAGATGGACTGACACAGTGGATGTAACAAGGGGCTCACACAAAGAACAATTACAAGTATGGCACAGGACCAGGCAGTTTCTTTCTGTTGTGCATAGGGTCACCATGAGCCAGACGGCCTTGATGGCACCTGACAACTACAACAACAAATTCCTGACCCACCCAAACACACAGACAAATGGGGTTGGATCAGCCATTGGATTTTTACTCACTTGTTACACAGCAACCCTGTGGTTCCTTTTTGTTTAATAGGGTCCGACAGCGTCCATTGGAGTCCTCGTAGTGCAGAGGCTATGCGCTGACCTGCTAACTGCAGTCAGGAGTTTGAAACCAGCAGTTACTTCAAGAGTGAAAGAGCTGGCTCTCTACTCCCATAAAATGTTACAGTCTCAGAAATGCAGAGGGGTAGTTCTTCCGTGACCTATAGGCTTTCTGTAGATTGGAATTGACTTCACAGGAGTGAGTTTGACAAGGTCCACGGCTATAAGTTGGAATCAGCCCAGTGGCAGTAACTTTTGGGTGTGTGTGTGTTTAGTTCTGTTACACAGCAGTAGATAATCAGTGAAGATGGTGACACTGGGAAGTGGGGTGCAACCATAACAAATTTATTTCGAAATATGAAGTGGCTTTGTAAGTGGGCTGGTGACAAAGGTTGGAAGCATTCTGAGCAGCACTTAGAGAAAACCAAAATGGCCTTCAACAGTCACTTTGATTATTAGTAGAATCTTCATGAATTTTGCCACAAGGGCTCAAAGGGAAGTGAAGAAAATGTTGTTGAAAACTGAAGGATGGGATATCCTTGTGGGGGAGTCGCAGCAACTTAGCAAAACTTTTGCCTTCAGTATGGGGAAAGTAGGAAATGTGCCTACTGAGCTGTCTGATTTGACTTCAAATCAGATAAGACTTCAAAACAAAGTCAAAGTGTTACAGCACGGTCTGATGATGCTCTTGTTTCTTATAGTAAAAGGAACTTAAGTAAACTGAATACAAGATTGTTTAAAAAAAAAAAAGGATCCAGAGCTCATAATTTTGAAAATTCTCGTCTTTCTAGATGGCGAGATGATGAAATTAAGAAATGGTTTCAATACAGGGATGTTTTCAAGAGTTAAAGGCAACAGAAGCAAATACTATTATATATAAAATACTGCAGCAGGGGTGACCTAAGAGCAGATGCTTAGGTAGGCTTCAGAAATGTGGGAGGGAAAGTGAGAGAATACCCATGAATATATGAAGATCTAATAAAAGGGTAGTCATATATGTGTGTCTATCTTTGCTGCAAACATGGTATAAATGTAGTAGAGTATACAGGATTATGTATACCTCTTAGACATCCCAAAACTCTTTCAGGGAATGAGCCTCTAGGCATGGGGATTACGACCATAGTCTTGGACCTATGGTCCAAGGTCTGTTATGACAACAGTTCACAAAGACAATGCTTTGCATCCTACTTGGATGAGAGGTGTAATGGTTACATGTTGGGCTTTGACCTATATTGTTAGCAGTTTGAAACCACCACCAACTCCAAGGGATAAAGGCTGGCCTTTCTATTCCCATAAATAGTTACAGTCTCAGAAAGGCACAGATTGCAATGAGTCAGCATTGAGTGTGAGTGAGGGTGGCTCAATAGCTCCTGTAGTCTCAAATGTTCCTGAGCAGCCACTGGTCTCTCTCTGAGGAAAGAAAGACCATGAAAATCGGAAGTCATGTGCAAGTTGTTAGACCAATGGACTAATAGGCTGTGCACCCATCTGTCAAATCACGCTGACACCAGAAGAACTAGATGGTGCCTGGCTACTACTACCAACCGCTCTGAGGATGACATTAGAAGGTCCTGGATAAAGCGGAACATGCTTAACTCAGAATCATGAAACAAACCAAGCTTACAGGTTGGATAGAGATGCCTGGGATTATGGTCTTTATCCTTTAGGCCGAGAACTGAACCCACCCTTGTGATAGATAGAACAGTCTATCAGTTAAAAGGAAAAGGGCAGCATTTACCCACAGACAAAATTCAGAGGGTTAGGAAAGGAGGAAGAATAGTATCAGGTAGCATAGGGCAGAAGTAGGATAAGTGATATTACATGGAGGGGATGACAATCAGTAAGCTGAAACAAAATGTGTATTTGTGTTAGGCAAGGTTCTCGAGAGAAACAGCCAGGGAGGGCACTTGTGATTTCTCTCTCTCTCTCTCTCTCTCTCTCTGATAGGTTTATATGGCAAGAAGGACTATAAGGGCTAATTAATCCACACAACAGTACAGTGGGCTCAGTTCAACTCATTTACATGGAGGTGGTCCTTCAACTCATGCTGGCTGCTAGTTCAAGGTCAAGAAAGCAGACAATGGAGTCTGCCCTCAGACAAGACAGGCAAGGTCTGCCAAAGGCTACAGGCAGCAGGGTGGGGCAGCAACAGTCAGTTCCAGAACTTATCAAAGCAGGTTCTGATGGGGTCTCAAAATGTTCACATGGTGACAAGATCCACCAGCCTCTCAAAATGCACCATCAGCATGGTGAAGCAGGTCTCCATGGAACCTCAGCGATACGTGGCAAGGCTACATGATCCACGGGTTGGCTCAGCCCACAGTAGCGCAGCACATGCTTGAGGCAAAGGACTAGCTCAGGCAGCAAGTGATGGTCCAATCACCAGGAAGAAAGAGAGAAGGGGGCCAGCCTTAAAAAGTCATGTATCTCTTCACCCTCCAATCAAGCTGTAATCTGATTAAACTACGCCCACATGCTCTCATGGAAGCCTGGATGGCACAATAACCCTAATTAGCAGTATTAATAGTTGAATGTGTAATTGATAATCCGCTCTTGTAAGCCTTTACTCAATTCACATAAAAAAACACTTTAAGATGTATAAAAGATAAAATAAAAAAGAAATGGCTTCTAAAGTTTGAATCCAGCACACTGCCAGAAGAACATAGCCTAAAAATGAAAGGGTGACCATAAAATATTTTGTTAAGATGCCCAAAAGATCAATGGTGGTATCTTACAGTCTTAATTAGTAACATAAAGAGTCCTTTACAAAAATTATGGCTATGTCTCACAGATCGCATCAAGCATGAGGGTTTCCAGGAAGTTTGAGGCACGGTACTTCTGACACCTCAGTGTTGTTGTTTAGGTTCCTTTCAGTTGGCTCCAATCCATAGTGACAGCACACAACAGAACAAAACACTGCAGTACTGCTCCAGTCTTCTTATTGTTCCTATGACTGAGCTCATTAATACAGTCTCTGCATCCATCCATCTCCTCAAGGACGTCCTCTTTTTCACCACCCCTCCATTTTACCAAATATGAGGCCCTTTGCCTGGGACTGTACTCTCCTGACAATATGTCCAAAGTACTTAAGATGAAGTCTTGCCATCCATACCTTTAAGGAGCACTCTGGCCATACTTTTTCCATTATGATGGGTTTGTCTCTTTGGCAGTCTCTGGTAATTTAGATATTCTTCTCCAGCATCACAACTCAAATGCATTGATTCGTCTTCAGTCTTTCTTATTCAACATCCAACATTCACATGCAAATGATGTAATGGAAAATATCATGGCTTGGGTCAGGTCCACCTTCATCCACCAAGTAACATGCCTGCTCTTCAACATTCAAGGAGGCCTTCTTACAGGTTTTCCTAATGCAATACATCTTTTTGTTCTTTTGACTACTACTTTCACGAGCACTGCCTATGCATCCAAATAAGACAAAGTCCTTCACAAGGTCAACCTTTTTTCTATTTATCATGTGATCCATTGGTCTTTACACTGAGTTGTAATCCACAATGAGGGCTGCAGTCCTTGACCATCAGCAAGTGCTCCAGGTACTCCTCACTTTCAGCAAGCAACATTGTCATCTGTATATCGCAGGTTGTTAATAAGTCTTACTGCAATTCTGATGGCTGCACTCTCCTTCAGACAACCAACCTCTCTGATTCTTTGCTCATCACAGAGACTGAATAAGTGTGTTGACAGGATGCAACCCTGACCTACACTTTTCCTGATTTTGAACCATGCAGCATTCCCGTGTTTTGCTCTGCGACTACCTCTTAATTCATGTACAAGTTCCAAATGAGCACAATGAAGTGTTTTGAAATTCCCATTCTTTTCAACATTATCCACAGTTTATTATGGTTCACATAGTCAATGAAACACAAGTAAAAGTCTTTTTGGTAGTCTCTTCTTTCAGCCAGGATCCATCTGACATCAGCAATCATACCTCTTGTTCCACATCCTCTTCCAAAAGCAGTCTGACCTTTTGGCAGTTCCCTGTCATACTAAACTGTCTTTTGAAGAGGTATATTTTGAAATTATGGCTTTTTTGTATAGAAATGAACTGTACAGAGACTATCACAAGGCCCATGAATTTTTGAGAGATTTGTATTATGAAAAACACTGCCACTTGGCACGAAAGGGCCAACAGCTGCATAACGTGAAGAGAGGTCAAAGTTCTACTACTAGGACACAGATTACGACCACTACTCAGTTGCAAACATAGGCTACATTTCATGGAAAAGGCTGACTCAGCAGGTGGAATCTAGAGCTCCAAAGGCATGAGCCTAGACTCAAAAGAAATTCCCAGGTCCTGAGACTTTCTCTCACTGCCATTGAGCCAAATCTGACTCATTATGACCTTATAAGACAGGTTAGAGATACCCCTGTGGGTTTCCAAGGCTGCAATCCTTAACAGGAATAGACAAGATTTCCCATTTTTGCCAATTTGAATTCCAAAATCACTGTGAATGATGAGTGACCATGTGTCTCTAATTTTCCTCTTTTGAACAGGAATGCCTATAGTGGTTATCTTATGTCTTATGTCTGTCTGACCATTGTGTGTTTGTTAATGGGCTGGGGAAGGCTAGCAACAATTTGTCCCTTTATGTCACCAGTCTTTAGATTCAGAGGAACTATCCATGAAGAACTACGCTCAGAAACTACACCTGAGGAGCTTCAACTGCACCTGAAATTGACTACACAGAGATCCTGGAGTTTGAGCTAAGTGCAGTAACCAAAGGTTTGGGGAGTCCTTGGATTAGAGTTAAGTATTTTTTCCACATGGGAGAGACATGAATCATTGAAGGGCCAGCGGAAAGACTGGTTACTCAAAGCTATATGCTATTTGGGGAGACAATATATGTGAAGAATTTAAATGGGCACATATTGCTAACTAAATAAAATAATATCACAAGTGAATAACAGGAATTTGAAGCCATAGTCACTGAGAGAATAGACCACAGTGACCTGACGTGGTCAAGGAGAGTAACCACATAGGATATATCACCTTTGAAACACAGAACATGTGAATGAATATGCTATGAGAAAAGGGATTTCTGGAGAGGGAATTATATGAGCCTTAGAATGAGGAGAAAAAAAGACCCATGTGAACCACATGCTTTTGTTAGGCTGGGGTATTTAGACACGTCAATACAAGGGCAGGGATCCTGTTTTTTTTTTTAACTTAGCGAGCTTCACAGTGCTCGGGGCATGGATAAGTCCATCGTTTTTGAAAAAACAATGGAAAAGGTTTGAAAGTGTAGGCTAAGAGAAATCTGTGAAAGAGCTGTGAAATCTAGCCTACTGACTTCATTCTATCCTTTCAGAGGAGTTCCAGAGGAATTTCAAGATGACTAATAAAACAAGAGGCACCCTGCTGGCACAGTGGTGATGTGTTGGGCTCAGATCTGCAAAGTCTGCAGTTTGAAACCACCAGCTGCTTCATGGGGAAAAGACAGGCATTCTACTCCTATAGCTACAGTCTCAGAAACCCACAGAGGCTGCTCCCGTTTTCGGGGAGGCTTGCCAAGACTCGAAACCAACTCGAAGGCCATGCCTTAGGAGGAGTGTTCTCGTGAGAGACCGTGAGGACCCCACACTCATCATGCTCGCTACTGTTGGTGCCCCCCTCGATCGCTCAAAAATAAAATGCAGCAGATCCTTGAGATTCACGAATTTCACAGTCAGCGGAGATGTGTGATATACTACTGTACAGTCATTTATCTAGTGAGAGCAGCCATTCACAGAAGCCAAAAAGAGTTGTTTGGGGGCTGAGCCCCAGTGGCGCAGTGGTTGTGTGCGGGACTGCGGCCCACAGGGCTGGCGGTTCAAATCCAGCAGCAGCTCTCCAGGAGCAAGGCTGGGCTTACTACTCCCACCAGGGCAGTGATGCTCTAAAAAAAAAAAAAAAAAAAAAGAGTTGTTTTGTACTAGTCTTTAATGAATATGGTAAAATTTGCTTTTTTCTTTTTAAATGAAAACATGTCCCCTTTAAAAATCTAATCATTAGTTCCAATAATGAAGTCAAGAGGCCCCAAGAAAGCGAAAGTTCTTAGGGTTAGAAAATTAAAAATTTCAAATCCATTAAAAATATGGATTAGGGAAAAAAAACATGGATCAGGCTTTATTATATTCTTACACTCTTACATTATCATCTTCTTATAGTCCTGGGCCACATCACTCCTATGTGTGAAAGTTGTACTGTATAATAAATGCAAAATGAAATAACAAAAAAAATGGAAAAAAATTTATAAACATAATAAAGAAAATTTTTCTTCAAAGAATATAAATATTGTCTGCTACAGCATTTTTCAAAGCAGTAAACAAGACATATTTTTCAATTCATAGCAAAATATTTAGAAAATCTGTAACTTAAACAACAATCTTCCATAGTAAGTAGAATATACAAAATGGATTTCTTAACTTGACCTAAAATATTTATCAAATGAAGTAGAATATTTACAAGTAGTCCGATGAATCAAATGGACATTACTAGAGTATTTTTTTAATATTTTTATTCCAGCTATTTTTGTCTCCAATCACTGAAAATATTAAACTAGTATTTGAATAAACTTTAGTAAAAGCTTCTAAAAACGCTTTATCCTGTGTGATGATTATGTATGCTGACACTACTAGAGTTCTGTAACTATTCCACAAACCTCAGTGTTTGAGAAAATATATAATTCTTAGTTTATAACCCTTCATTCTAGCATGACTGGAGGAGGAAAAAACAGTGAACTCAATGAAAAAATTAGCTTATTTTTCTTCACTAAAAAATGTCATTGTGGTTAAAACAGTGCATATACTCCCATAACCCAAATAGCGCAATAAAATAACTTCAAAGGCTAAAATCCTTTTGTGCTGTTTTTATTTGGAGGGGCGGGGGACAGGCAAAGGGATATTACTTGCAAGCCAAGTGCAAGGAAGTAAATTATTTAATATGGCTTTTCTAGCCAGAGCCTTTGCCACTCCCACCAAAGATTCTTATTTTCCCTAATGGGTCTATTTAAAATAGTGGGAGAAATTCCAACTGGATAATATGACTGAGCTGCTAGTGATCGCTACCAGAGTTGTGACTGTCGTCCTGCTGGGTGCTAAACTGGCCCTCTCAGAAGCAGGGATCTCAATACTAGCAGGAGAGAAAAGTCAGGAGTGGAGTGTGTCCATTGCACCTGGAGATCCCCGTGCACTGAACCTCCTTGACCCAGGCTACAGCAGTGACACAGCAGGTCCAGCCAGCTACAGCAGATCCAGGAGCCAGAACATACGGGAGACAAAGCAGTAGACTTTGCAGTGGGCTTTCAGGCCACAAAGTAAGTTAAGCTTAGGGCTTTGGGATAGGAGGCTAGCTTGTGGAATGGGGTGCTTCTGAGCACTTCACTAGGGAAGCTGGGTTTGCTGATGCATGGAGCTAGAGTGGAGTGCCTTTAGGGTGAGGTTTAGAGTGGAGTAACATGCCTTTTGGACACGTATTGGCAGCCCTAAAAGAATTTTTAACATTAGCTTAGAAAGACAGGCCATGCCAAGTGGCTGAGGGTGAGAGAGCGCCAGTCTGTGGGCATGGCAGGAAAGTATCTCCTGGCTGAACAACTGTATCCTAAGCATTTTTAACTTGCTAACTCCCTCAAAAAGCCCTATAACAGCATTGTCTATGAGTTCTGTGTGGCCATTGCAATGAGTTACTGAAACTACCTGGAACACAAAGAGTGCTGTGGGTGACAGCCCCATGCTCTAATAAATGCTAAAAATATGGAGTAAATACAAGATGACCCATCCTCTTACGAAGTTTATAACTAGCAAAAATTTATGGGTCAATGAAAGTACTGCAAGAATCTGGCTGAGGGCTGAATGTTTACTAAAATTTAATCAGATAAATAAAGCTAAGAGAAGCATTTTCAGCAAAAAATAAGAAGCATGGTCAAAAGCTATGGTCAAAGCTCACAGATATAAAGCAGGTAAGAATGTGTGCAGGGAGAAGAGATCATATGATTCTGGAAGAGTGTACAATCAGAAGGGGGGGGAGTGGGGAGTACACAGTTCAGAGACAGTAGAAAAGGATCTGATTAACAGAAGGATACATTAAACGAGCATTTCTAATAAGCATCTACAAGTCCAATGAAGAGGGGAGATTGAAGAAGGTTAAGACTGGAGACAAAGTTACTACATAGCCCAGACAAAGCATAATGAAAGTCTGGAACAGATGAGATTGAAGAAATATTTAAGTGATAAAATCTGGCAAGGCTTGGTGACTGATTGTATGTAAGAGGTGAGAGAGCAGAATTTAGTGTGACAGAGTGGATGCTTCCATTCTCATAATTAGTTCCATACTTCCAGTTCCTGAACACTTTATGAATGAGACAGACCTTTGGCATCACTTAACTTTTCGTGCTATTCTGTGATGCACTATTTTATAGCAAGTCATTTAGCTAGCAAGTCCAGTCATTCATATCTCAAAGCAAATGTTGTCTATCCTCAATAAGTGCAGTGATAATCTATTTCTTTACTGAAAATAGGGACTTCTAGATCTGGCTTGGGAGTTAGGTACATGAACATGGCAATGTAAAAAACTGATAATGCAAAGAAATACGGTACAGACTATGGGTGAGTGTTGAGGGGTCGGGGTGTGAGAAGAAAAGAAGAAATAGTGAACTTTAAATACCTGTGAAGACCCAAATGGCTTTATCTATGAAGCAATGAATGTACATGGTAGCTTCAAAAGATTTTGAAAAGTTGAGTTAAAATATAGGGAATTTTTATACAAACTTGGAAACCCTCTCACAAAAATTTAAAGGTAGGACAAGAGTTCCACATTTGAAATATCAGAATACAAGGGTACTCAATTTGAAGGACACAAGATGTCCAAGAAAAATATAGAGAAAGATCATTGGGCCAGGATTGGTTCCTGGACAGTATGTGGTTCAATATATGAAACCCATAGAAGGAATCTACAGAAATTTGAGAAAGAGTAACTGTATGTATATAACAGAAACAGTGCCTACATTTGTCTGCTTCTTCCTTAGAACACTGTAAGTTACGTATCTTAACTTCTTGCAGTTAAATGAAGTCATTTGAAATTATTCTTTCTCAAACAGTGTGGTCAGATCTGCAACCTTCATTGTGCAAATAGTGTCCAGTCACTTAGGTTTTAACTCTGTACAAGTCAATGATCCATGTATTTTTGGCCTAAAAAGCTACTCTATCCATGTATACTTTCCCTTTCTAAGCAGTTTTTAAAATCCTGAAACATTGGTTAAACTAATAATCTATTGATAGAATTGTCAAATGCCCCATGGGGATGACATATAAGGTTTCCCAAAAAAAGCATAATGATACCTCTGAAAGCGGAACTGAGGACATGCATAAACGAGTGGATTTTGAGCTCCCAATTAATTGAGTCTTCATCTAAGAACACACACTGGTTGTCACTGAAGACAGGGATGCTGTAGCCAAGTGTGGGGAGGAGATCAGATGGTGCCTGGCTCTCAGAAAGAACAGTGTCTGGGGTCTTCAAGGCTGCTCTTAGAAACAAGCACCTTCTAAAGGGTGTGTCAGCTACATCCACACGGAAGAAGCAGAGCCTGTGGGACGTAAAGATTGTAAACACTAAAATCCACGACGAAGGGCTGAGCCCCGGTGGCGTAGAGGTTGGGGGCGGGACTGCAGCCCACTGGCATGGCGGTTCAAATCCAGCAGCAGCAAGGCTGGGTAGCTCCCACGACCACCAGAGGGCAGTGATGCCCCCCCAAAAAACAAAAAAATCTATGACGAAGGGAGGCAGGAATGGTATTAGAACACAAATCCTGAGCCCCTGGTCTGCAGAAGGCTGGGGGTGACAGTGGAAGCACAAAATCTGTTTGGAGGGTCCCCACTTAGATTAAGCTTCCGATGAATTCCCTCTATTCACAGAGAAACTAGAGATGTAACTGGTCTTGCTACCTGGCAGAGTGCATTGGAAGTGGATTATCACAGATGTAGTTGGCTAAAATGTAACACCTTATCATTTGATCTCTCTTTTGATTCATTTAAAATCTGTTCTGGTTTTCAATATTTTCTGCTTTCTTTTCGGTTGGGGTGTTTATTATTGTTTACTTTTTTGGCATATTTTTCTATGTCTGACATTCATAGTAAAGCTACAGAACCATTACCTAGATTAGTGGTTTCTTACGGGTGTGGCAGGATAGGTCAGGCGCGGAGGGTGGGGGGGCAGATGACCTCCCTTTGTGGCTCTTTCTATCTGGAGTCCTCACCTTTTTAAGGATGGCTACTTAGGGGGTGCCCCCCTGGAGACAATTAGGAGCTATTAACAAGAGTACAAGAGTGAAGATGTTCTAAATTTGACTGTGGTAATGATTTGCATGCTATGTGAATTACATATCAATAAAGCTATTAAAAAAAAACAAAATCAAAATCAAACTGTAGACAAAAGTAATGTAGGCCTTTCGAGGCCTGTTTCTGCAGGTTCTCACATGGTCCTCCATGCTGTCTCCTTTCCAGGGAAGCCTTGGAAGTCACCCCTGAACAACTGAGGCATCACTTCTATGAAAGGAGATAAGTTTCTAAATGCTTCCGTGGCACCCAGCCAAGCACAAACACTGGGATACCCAAACTGTCCATCCAATGTCATTAGGACATAAGAAAATGGCCTTAAACCGTGAGGAAGGGAGCAGAGGGAGAGGGCGGCAGCAGGGCAGCTGTCCTGCAGGGCTGTTTGCCTGGAGGAAGCACCTGAGAGTGAGCCAGGAAGCCCGCTAAGCAGGGATGGAATTGGCAGTTGCAGACAAGAAGTTCGCCATGTCTGAGTACAGTATGTAAGTTTGTTTAAAGGTTGCTTAAAAGCAGCTCCTAAAAAGTTAAACCTGGAACAAATCCTCCTTCTTACAATGATGCCCTTATAATTATGAGCAAATAATTAAAACCCAAGTATTTTCTTTCATTTATAAACAGCTGATTGTCCATTAATTGAAAAGGGCTGGTCCCCTTAGGCACTCACTACATGTTTGCGTTCACCAAACATTCATTATTAACACATGGGCCCCAAACTCACACACCTAGTAAAAAGCCACCTCTGCTGGGAGGGGAAGAGGCAGGACTGGGAGGTGGTTATTGCACAACGGGTATACAAGTGACATTAAAACATCTGTGTGCTGTCTCTTTAAAATTCACCGGGGAAGAAAAAAATCAGTTTGGATCTTGCTTATGAAAAAAAAAAAAAGGCCAAACTAAGTTAATTCTGATTATATACAACGGGGCTTTCAAGTAGTTCATGGAGTTATTCCATTACCTTTTTTCTCCAACATTCTGATGGTTGCATTTGACTATGGTCCCTGCCCTGTGGTTAGAAAAGGGCCCGCCCACTTCCCTCCTTGCAGTCACTGGTGCTCACTGATGTTCACGTATTCTCTGTAACAAACCATTTTTCATCTCGACTTGGAAGCTAGATAGCAAGATAGTGGAGGGGGAGCTGAAGGTCTGAGACTGTGAATACCTTGCCCCTCTGGGCCCAGCCACCAGTGTTGGTTGCTGAGAATGACATTGCTGGAAAAACCCAAGCAGGACAAGAGAGAACAAAGGCAGCTCTTTCTGTTGCGTGGCGGGGACAGCTGACCTGTCTCCCTTTGTGGTTCTTTCTATCTGGGGGCCCTCACCTTTTTAAGGATGGCTACTTAGGGGATGCCCCCCTGAAGACAATTTTGTCATGCATTCCTCAGCTCCCATAGGATTAGTCAGGAGCCCAGATGATACAGTGATTACCCGCTGAGCTGCGATCGCATGGTTGGACGTCAGAAACCACCAGTCACTCTGTGGTCGAAAGACTGGGCTTTCCATACCAGCAAACAGTTACAGTCTCAGACCATGGTGACTCATCCGATGAGTCAATTTGATGGCAATGAGTTTGTTTTCTAGTTTGGTTTTCTTTTGGAGCTACCCAGCCTTGCTCCTGGAGAGCTGCTGCTGGATTTAAACCACCAAGTTCGTGAGCCATAGTCCTGCACTCAACCACTACGCCACCTATTTTGGTTTTCAAACACAACATAATCTAGGGCATCCTGGGCATATCTTCTTGTCCATACATCAACCAACCAAACCTGTCAAAGATGGCCAGAATTTGCTGGGTGTGCAAACGTAACGTACAGTGGCTCACCACAAACATGCTCTGCTTTACTGTGCTTGAACAGTCCACCTAAACCATATGTGGTGGCTCTCAAGATTCCACAAAGTTCTAGATAATAGTCATATTTGAGGTTGAAGACCATGTACAAAAAGTAGTGTTCAGTAATCAAATTATGAAGCCGATCATGGTCTGGATTGTTTAAACCGGTGGTTCTTAACCTTTCTGACACTTTAATACAGTTCCTCATGTTGTGATGACCGCCCCCCCCCCCACCGCCCCAACCACAGACACATCATAAAATTATTTTCATTACTTCATACCTGTAATGTTGCCCCTGTTATGAATCAGGCAGCTCCTGTGAAAGGGTGGTTTGATGCCCAAAGGGGTCATGACCTACAGGTTGAGAGCTACCGGTTTACACAAAGATGAGCTTCCATGTGGATGCCGAAGCTTTTGCAGAGAAGTCCTTTGTTTTATACTTCACAACAAATTCTTACTTCCCATATTGACAGCTGTGATGCCACATTCTCCAATTGTTCAGTTTCCTGTTTCAGTCCTTTGTTTGTCAAAGGTGATAATGTGAACATCAACCTAAGGAGGAAAGTGGGCATCGAAAATACCAGCTGTACCGGCCATGTGTATGGGTCACTTCTTAACATTCTGGAGAAAAGACCAATTCTGCTTTCCAAGCACGTTCCCAAACACGTTTTTTTTCCCTGGTTTGTACTTAGGTTTATAAGAGGGAGGTGTGAAGCATTTTTTAATTCTCAGTGGAACTACGGCTATGGGATGACCAACCAAGGTTGGCTGCCTTGACCAGCAGCCTCCAATCTTGGAAAAGAGGACAGCTACAAGGCATGAAGACCATTGTGCTTATGAAAGGTCACCAGGGCAGGGGCTGAGCAAGGAAACCCTGGACTGGAGAGGAGATTCATAAGCTTACTGCCCTTGAGGTAATGCAGACTCACGGTGGCCCTGCAGGGCAGGGTAGGCCGACCCTCTGTGGGTTTCCGATACTCTAACTGTTTATGGGAGCAGCCAGTGGTTTTGAACAACTGACCTTGAGGAATGCAGCCCAATGTGCAACCACTACACAGGGGGCTCATAAGGGGGAGCAATGAAACAGCTTAAGGGTGGCTCCATTAATTTTTTAATTCCAATTTTCCTTGACCTTTTTCAAGTCTCCTCATATTTCTCACAAATAACCAATTTCTTTAATCCAGATCTAACCCAATGTATTACTTAGTTTGTACTATATACCATCCTAATTTTTGAAAGAAAAAAAAATTCACTTGGCTATAGATTTAGAGCTGGAGATCTAGTGATGTAGTGGGAACAGGCTGGCCTGCAATCGGCATGGTGGGCAGTTCAAAACCAACAGCACCTTCTCTTTGCTACTGAATGACCAGAGCAGATCGAGGGTCAGGATCCAGAAGGAGGAAGAGCATGGTCCAGCAACACGGGTGCTTCTCTATAGCAGTTACTAGTTCAATACCCCCTTCCCTCACTCCTCATTACTGTATTAATATGACAAAAGGAGCTTCAACAACAAAAATGCATAAGGAGTTGGGTTAGGGTGGTAGATAGCAAGAGAGATTCCCTAAGGGAGGTAATGGGGACTGGGAAAATAAGAAAGGACATTCCATTTTTCTACTGCATTATGAATTTTTCAACAATAGGTGGCATCTTCTACCCAACTTTGCGCCTTTTGAACCTGGAAATCCAGCTGTTAGTAGGCACTCGATAAATATGTGGAATGAATACATACATAATAACTGCAGTGGAAGTTATGGTGCTTCCTTCAGTGCTCCTCTCAGGGCGGAAGAGCTTGTTCTCCTCTCTGTTGGAAATATAGTTGGCAGGAAACCCTCAGCTGTTAGCCTTCTTTGGAAATCGCCTGGCTGAAGAAAGCTATCTGGCCCAAGAGGACACCCCTTTCTGGAGCAGCTTGAATCTAAGGATTTAGGAGATAAAGGTCTAGCCCACCCACCTCACCCCAACTTAGGACAGCTCTGAGGGGCTCCATTTCCAGGTAGGCGAGACTGCGTCACAGACCAACTTTTCCCACGGCCCAATGGGACTTCTTTTCCTTATACAACAGGATCCCAAAAGCTCACCTTCGTTCTTCCTGGGCTCTCATTTCCAACTCAGAGCCTGAATTTGGGTAAAGTCAACCTAAGACAACTAGTCCAAAAGAGAACCAAGATCTGAACCAGATTCAAACCCTATGCGTAAAGAACTTGACTTCATATGAAAGGTCAGTAAACATAAAAGGATTTTACAAAAGGGAAGTGACATTTTTTTTATCCTACATAATTTGTTTTCACTGCAGCTATTTTAAATAATCAAGAGACAGAGGATTTTGAGTGACCCTGGTGCTGTAAACAGTAAAGTGCTACGCTGATAATAGAAAGGAAGGTGCTTTGATTCTATACAGAGACAGTTCAGGAGAAAGACTTGGTGATCTACGTCTGAAAAATCAGCTACGAAAGCAGGTTCCACTAGGAAGCAAAATGCATGTTGATACAAATGGGGACACTGTGAATCAGAAACAACCAGAGGGCAGCTGCAGGATTAGAAGATTTGAGGACATCCTCACAAAAGTTCATGGGTTTCACTAGCATCTCAGCAATTAATAGCCAACAACTGCACCATGCTCACTTCTTGTCTAACTTAAAAAAATAAAGCAAAAAGGATATTGAACAATAACAAAGTCAGTTTAAACATGATACAAAGTACTCCAGAGAACTCTATTGTTTTTCCTGTTGGTTTTAACCAACATCTGGCCTGATAAGGACTTGTTTTTCTACTAAACACTACTCAATACATTAAATGCAATTCTCTTTCCAGTTAGAAATGCTTTCTTGTTTACAAAAATTACTGTGAAGATAGGAAGTGCTGAAAACTAACTACAACCAAGTAGAAAATAAGTAAGTAAATATCAAGACTATCCACTTTATTTCAATATACTTCTATTTGTACTCAAGATATTTCCTATTCAAAAACCCCTTCATCTTGGAAGTATTGATGAGGTTTAACTATTAAGAAAGACTAAAGAAGTATTTCAAATATTTAAGTTTCCTTTTTTGATGTTTTAAAATAATAAATTTAGCAATTTTTTAGATAGTATGGTTAGCACTAAATTACTTTCAAATACCACCTAATAATTCATACTTACTACTAAAATCTGGGGGCTTTGCCAAAGTGTAGTGATACTCGCATTTGGTTTTACAATGGAAGGAAAATGAATGGACTATGTGGGACATGCTCAAGCATATACTTCCTGGAAAACAGCCCAAAAGCCATTTAACAGATGTTTATGTATTTTTTTTTTTTGGCCAGAATAAGTGATTCTTAATTAATTCCATCAAGATATATTTCAGAATACAGACCTGAATTTGCACAATCTGGACATTTGAAAAGCAGAGACATTGAATACCAACTTGCCCTTTGCCATGTTACTTCACCATTATGCTCACTCTTTCAATAACCTAAAATTTAACTAAGTAATATTATTTCCTATAGAAACATGTCTCAAGAGGATATGTAAGTTTATGAACACAAACACCTATAGAGCACTTTAATCCAAATTAGTATCACTGAGTTACTATAATCAGGTTCTACCAAGATGTCTCATTAATTTACTTAACCCTTTGCTTTACTATGAGAATTTAAGAGCAACCACTCAGAAGCCATCCTTAGTTATTATACTGCTTTTCTTTCACTTGTGCTCTTTGTAAATATCTCCTGCACCTATTTCATAGTCTCCTTTTATAAGAAAAGACATTGAAAATCAAAATTAGTATTAGCTTTGTATATAGCAGCATAGTTTTTAATTTCTTGCCTATTAACTATTTGGAAGACTAGCCTCCTGGTAGCAGATCCTGCTTCAGCTACAGAGAAAATGAGTTCTCGCTTAAGATTTAAGCTTTGTGGAATGCTTGAGTAGGCCTTTGTCATCTTACCATGCACACTTCCTAATGTGATATCCCCAGCAGCAGATGACAGAAATGACGATTCTGTATAAAGATACTTGGCTTTCAGTAAACCGTCTTCAGTAGATATATTAACAGAACTTCCCTGCAGTTTATCTATGGTCACAGTCTAGTAAGAGAAAGATTTATATCAGTTCATTTTAGAGGTCAGTCAGAAGAGAAAAATGTTAACTACTGAATTAGCCAGTGACTACTTACAAAGTTACTACCAAGTATGAAATCAATTTAATGACCCTGATATCTGAGTTCTAATTCCAAATTCAGCAGCAACAGTGTGCTTCCTGTGGGACACAGAACAGATTCAATATATCCCTAACGTTTATTTATTCTCCAACTTTTTTGAATATTATTTGTATTTTCTAGGATGTGTTCATCTTTTGTTAGAAATAGTCTTCTTAGAGATTTTTTAAAAAGCTTTTGTAATAAAGTATCTTTCTAAACTTCATTTTGTTGATTTTTAAAAATTTGATCTTAATCCAACTACCTCATTTAGCTCATTCATTTTAACACTATATCTGTATCGTAACAAAACTTTCTATCTACATAATTATATCGTTTACAAATAATGTATAGTTTCATTTCTTCCCTTCAAATCTCTGTTATATTTTCCCCGGGGTTTTTTTTTCTTCTCTAACCACCTGGTCTATGCCTCTTATTTGATGAACAGAGGTCATGGTACCCCATGTCGTCATCTCCTCCCTGCTTCATCAACATTTCATTGGAATATGATGCACTCACAGAACTCATTGAGCATGTGTCAGTAATTATCCATATTTTTTTTACTGTTGATGCTGTGAACTATACTAATCTTTTAAAATGTCTAACCACGTGTACAGTTTAATATATAGCTTACATTTCTAGGGAAAAACTTCAGTTTCTTAGAAAGTAGCAGGTTTTTTCATATTTCAATATATTGCTTTTCCAATCAATGCTTTCTTTGGAATTTTGACCATGCCAAGTGAGAAAAGTTGATTTTCCTATTTTATAGTATTTTCATCAGGGTTTAACTAATGCATTATTTGTAGGTACACAGTTTAATTCCAACCAAGTAATTTATTATTGATGCCTAGTTTAATTCCACCAGAGTCTAAGAATGTTCTCTATCTGCTATTGGATCTTTGAAATGAGTAGATACTTGCATTATAGACAAGGATCTAGTCTATTTTTAAAATGTACTTAACACCTTATTTGGGATCAGTAGCCTACATGTAAATTAAGTTAAATTTGTCTAACATGCTGTTTAGATCATCTGGATTTGGGGAGGGAGAGGTTGTCTGGCTGATTCATCAGTAAGAGATGGGTGTAGGAATCTTTCATGCTGATTATGGATTTGTCCATTTCTTTTTATTTGTCAGCTTTTCATATTTGAGGTTGTATTACTAGATGCATTCAAGTTTAGAATTGTTACATTCATTGAATTGTGCTTTTAAAATAATTGTGCATTATAAAATAACCTTCTTTTTCTCTAATATTGTTATAGCTGTCTATCACTTTATTTTCAATGCTACTGAAGCATTTAAGTTTTAGGTATACCTTATGTAAGCAACATATAAATTTATTTGGTTATACTTTATTTTAGTCTAGGCAAATAAAGTTTGTGTAACAAATGGAACATTCAGAATTTTACATTTGACATAATTACTGACAAGTTGGGGCTTAACATTCAAAAATCAAAAAGTCAGCCTCACTGCCACTGAATCAATTCACGACGACAGAGCATAGCTGCTCCTTGGAGCGCAGGAGACCAGACATCTTTAAGGGAGCATATCGTCTCATCCTTCTCCCACAGAGCAGCTGGGAGGTTCAACTGCGGACCGTGGGTCAGCAGCCCAGCATGTAAGTAACTTCCTATGGCACCAGAATGCCAAGCTTAATATTACAGTCTTATTTTTCTTTGTCCCTCCTGTTCTACATTCATTTTCTCTCTTTTCTGGTCTTTTTTTGTATTTACTATTTTATACTTATCCCATTTCTACACTTTGTGTGTGTGTGTGTGTGTGTGTGTGTTTTGTGTGTGTGTTTTCTTTCATGCCCGTCCCTTCCAGAGGCAAACTCTTCCTTGAGTGTGGACTGGACTGAGTCACCCACTCGTTCTTAACACTGTCTATAGCAGAGGCAAGAGTGTGTGTCTTTTGAGACCAGAATGTCAAAAAAGACATTCTTGTTTCATCTTTGTTTCTCTTTGGATAACTACTTTTACTCTTCAGACTACCCTAAATCACAGGAAGCAACATAAAAAGATGGTTTAAAAGTACAAACTGTCTTTCTTCAGCAATCCAAATCCCTGGTTTAAGGAAAGCTTTTGAATAGCGATAGCAGTATCAAATGGTGCCACCTTGTGGAAAAGACCAGAGAGTGGATTTTGAAACATACTTCATTTTGCCTGAAACAGAGTAAACAGTTCTTGGAAAAATACCCAAATAAACCTCATATGTTGAAAAACTTAATCTAATTATCAATGCAATCACTCATGAACTGTTTTAATTCATGATCATAAAATAAAAATCTCTTCAAAACTAGAATTAAATGGTAAGTGCAATATCCTTCAGGGTCCGCACTGGACAAAATCACTGTCAAAGCATTAAAAAGTATTGAACTACAAACTATAATTTAAATTGTACAATATTTAACTGCTTCTAATTCAAATTTGAATTCATTTGCAAAATTAAAAGCCTTAAAAAGGGAATGTTATACCACATATTTTAATACATTGTATTAAAGCAACATGAAGCAAAATTATAATTACTAAAAAAGGAAGTTTCAATCTCACACTTTTGTCAGATGCATGAATATCAATATTTCCATAAACTGTTCCCCGGCAAATCACCTTTCCTCCTTTTGTTTGAATGTCTAAATTTTGAGCCTGAAAGACAAATACAAAAATAAACACAGAAATGATAGAATTAAGTTTGATTTGTGCCAGTAAAACTACATTTCCTGTTTATTTACAAAATCCATTAAGTAGCACAGAATCTAAAGTGAAAAATAAATGCATACTTTGAAATAATATCAATTTGAGAAATGCCAACTGCTATTATAAAAATTAAAAAATAACCCCCCTAGATTGAATAGAAAGGATATTTGAGTGTTTCAGTACCTTCACTAAAAGAGGGACTGGGAAATTGAATCTCACTGTGATCAGTTAACTAAACATCAGTGATTAAGATGAGGATGACAATAATCACTTTTGCTTTCAATGATACTAATAACAGTTACCACTTATTAGGTATTTTCTCTGCATCCAAATCAGGGTTAACGAGTGTACCTCAATCCTCACCAAAAAAAAAAAAAAAAAAAAAAAAACAGATAAAAGGTGTTATATACTTTCCTGTTTTATAGAGGAAAACAAAACAAAACAAAGTCCCAGGAAGATTAAATAATGTTAACAAGATAAACCAATTAAAATGAGCAAAGTTAAGATTATAAATTAAGTTTTGTATGATCCCAAAGTCCATGTTTTAAGGCTGATGTGACCTGAAGCAAGATATCTTACACTTAGAATAACAGTCTACTGATCTGCCATTTAAACTCCAGTAACCATAAGATTATAAATTAAGTTTTGTATGATTCCAAAGTCCATGTTTTAAGGCTGATGTGACCTGAAGCAAGGTATCTTACACTTAGAATAACAGTCTACTGATCTGCCATTTAATCTCCAGTAACCATGCCTGTCTTTCTAGCACCACACATTCTAGAAACTGGAACTAACAGAAAAGGCCTTCAAGCCCATGGAAAACAGCATTTACTCTTCTTGTGAGACAAAAGAGTTTGTGTGCCAAGAACACTTTGTTCTAACAATCCAGCATTCTGTGATGCTCACCTTCCCAACACAATTGCTAAAAGCACAATGGGTGCATAAGTGAATGTGGTGAAGAAAGCTGATGGTGCCTGGCTATCAAAAGATAGAGCATGTGGGGTCTTAAAGGCTTGAAAATAAACAAGCAGCCATCTAGCTGAGAAGCAACAAAGCTCACATGGAACAAAGGCCAGCTTGTGTGATCATGAGATGTTGATGGGATCAGATACCAGGCATCAAAGACCCAGAATAAAAATCATACCAAGGTGAATGGGAGTGGAGACCCAATGCCCATCTTTAGACAGTTGACCATCCCTCTACAGAGGGGTCACAGGGAAGAAAGGAGGGAGTCCAGGTGCAGTAAAGCACTAATAGAACAACTTTCCTCTAGCTCTTTGGCGCTTCCTTCCCTCCACTATCATGACCTCAATTCTATCTTACAAATCGGATTAGACCACACGTTCACTGCTACAGATAAGAGGCTGAAACACAGGGAATCCAGAATAGATAACCCCCCAGGGCCACCAATGAGAGTAGAGGTACCTAGAAGATTATGGAGGTTAAGAGGGGAAAGGGAGAATCGATCACAAGGATCAACCTATGACCCCCTCTCAGGGGGACAAACAATGGAAAAGTGGGTGAGGGGTGACGGAGGATGATGAAAGATATGAAAATAATAATCTATAATTTATCAAGGGTTTGTGAGGGAAGGTGGGCAAGGGAAGGACAGAAAAGAAATTGGGAGCTGATATCAGGGTCTTAAATGGGAAGAGAATGCTTTGAAAATGATGATGGAAGCATTTGTGTAAATGTGCTTGATACCCTGGATGAATATATGGATTGTGATAAGAGATGTAAGAGCCCCAAATAAAATATTTAATAAAAATAAATAAATGCTGTACTGGGATTTACAAGTAAATCTAAATTTAAATTGGTACTTTTAAGCCCTAATCCATATAGTAGTTCTTTTTGAACTTTTTAAAGCTATATTTTCTATTTAGTATTTTCTATAGTAAGGATATTGTAGCCAGGTAAAGTCAAACAATTATTATTTTTTATAATAATGTTAAAGGAAAATAACAACTAAAATTTAAAAAAAAGAAATTAATACCATTAAATTAAAAAAGAAAAAAAGTATCTGTGAATTTACCTTGATTTTGCGCCTGGAGAACTTAGAAGAAATGCCTATCTGTTCACCAAAGTCACCTTTTGTGCCCAAAGTAATAGCAATACCGCTGGCCATAAGGAGAACAATTGGTTCCAAACCAACTAAGTCTTGCCAACAGAATGGAAGAGGGAATATTATGTGTCATTTCTAAACTGATATTAGAGAGGAGGTGTGTGTGCTCTCTGCAGTTTGCACTCTACCAAGTGGGTGCAGATTACAGGAAATTTCACAGAGCAGGTAGAGTCACAAAATGAAAGGAGGCAAGATTCAACAGATAGAAATGTTAGGTTCATTTTAAAGCAGGGAGATTGACCCTAGTTGCCCTATGTTTTCAGTTCTGCCATAAGTAGGAATAGCTAAAGGGCAGCTAAGCAGGGAATCTTCAGAGGAAGAAAAGTTCAGAGAGAAAATCATCAACATCATGGCTAACATCAGCAGAGACATGAATCAACAGTAGAGGGCAACACATTCAGAGCTTTTTGGGTGTTAGGTGCCATCAATTCTGACTCAGTGACTCTGAGGACAACAGGAAGAAACCCTGCCTGGTCCTGCATCATTCTCACAACTGTGTGTTTGAGCCCATTGCTGCAGATCCTACGTCAGTCGTTTTACTTATGGGGGGAAGGGAGGGCGGAATAGTCAGACTTTAAGCAGAATGTACTCGATGTTTCCCTTCATGGAAAGATCACTGAAGATACAAATGCTTCAGCAAAGTGTGGAGGTAAAAGGTGGGGGTTCCCAGCTATCAAAAAGAACAGCATCTGGGATTTTAAAAACTTGTGTTCAAACAAGCAGCCGTCTAAGTGAGGTCTCAACTAAGTCCACACCAACTTGTGTGATCTAAGGGTTGTAAACAATATCATTTAAATCTGAAGAAGAGAATGCTATCAGGGATTACATCATGAACACCTGGCTTGCAGAAGGTTATAAATGACAGTGGAAGCCCAAAATCTATTTGCAGGGTTCACAAGTGGATTAGGAATGTGGTGAACACCCTCTGATCATACTAGAGGGATAGGAATAGCCTTGTATCAGAGCACTGTAAATCTGACTATGGCAGACATAGCAAAGTTAAGATGACTATCTTATCATTTGATCTACCCTGATTCATTTAAATTTATTCTAGTTTTTCATGTATTTTAATATATTAAAAATATATTTTAATATATTTTCTTTCATCATTGCCCCCTGCTGGTGGTAGTAGAAGGCCCAGCCTTGCTCCTGGAGATATTTTCTTTCTTTTCTATTGAAGTTGTTTTATTCTTTCTAGTGTTTTTGTTTGTTCTTTAATTATATATACATGAAATCCAAGATAGGTAAATCTATAAAGTCAGTAACTGGATTAATGATTCCTTGGGGGTATGGTAGGGGAGGTTGAGGGGAAATGGAGAATTAATGAGTATAAGAATGAAAAAAAAACTCTAAATCTGACTGTGGTGATGATTACATAACTCTTCCTGATGTGACTGAACTATTAAATTGAATGATATGTGAATTATAAGCCAATAAAACTGCTGAGGAAAAATTTTACGCAGAATAGCACAGGCACAAATTACAAATAATTTAGTGGGACAGGAAAGATTAATAATTCTTAAAATAATCTGTATTGTAGCATGGTAGACTACTTAAACACATAAAGATGCATAGTCTAAAATCATATTTAAATATATACTTTATTAGGTAGAGAAATAAACTACAGGAAAGCATAGCTCCCAAATAGCTGTTGTTTTAAATCAGAAACTTTTAAACAAGGTTACTGTGAATATCCAAAGGATGTATGAAACTTACTGAAGGCCACATAATATTTCATATATTTGTCAATATTTTCTAAGAAGAGAATCAATAAATTTTCTACATTTCTAGGCTCAAATAATTAAAAAGTATTGCTATAATATTTTTAAAACATTGTGAAGTAGTTTATAAATTTAAAAAAGGAAAAAATTATAAAGTTAAAACATAAATATGTGGTATTCAATGAACTAAATATGTTGTCTATTGATTTACTTATTTCCTTCATAAAAATGTTGGATACATGCAGTATTTCCTTAAATTTTTCTTAAACAATAAAGGTAAAAAGTACATGAGTTTGGAAATCAGCAAGCTCTAAAGTAAAATCCTGCTGTGTGAACCCAAGAGAGCTCCTCAATTTCTTTCTGCCTCACAGTTTCCTGCATGATGAAATGAAGACAATGCAGAAGGGTTAGACGAGCTCACGCATGTGAAGACTTAGCTAAGATTTCTAATACATAATAAGGATGTAACATATAGCAGTTTTGCTGTACAAATTAGTTTACAAAGATAAATACATTTCAAGACTTTGAAATGAATAAAACAGAATTTAACAGGTATTTCCTATTCTAGGCAATAATACTATATCTAAAATTTAAGAATCAAATGAAAATTCTATTTTTTTAGATAGGAAAATACTCATCCTCTCTTGAAACAGGGAATTCCTTGGGTAAATCTGCGGCACCAGACCTCTCTAAAGTGGGGAAAAGCAAAGATGTTGCTTGGTGGACTAAGGTGCACCCGACCATCTTTTTAACGGCCTCCTCTGCCTAGCGAAGTTGGACATTGAATAACAGAGACCGAGGAGGAACTGTAGTGCTGGTGAAGAACACGGGGAGACCCACAGGCTGCCAAAAGAACACACAAATCTGTCTTCAGAGACGTAGAGTCAGAATGTTCCTTGTTTAATATTCCTTTAAAGCAAAGTCTTCACCTCACTTACTTTGGGCATGTTGTTGAGGGAGCGCAGAACTTACAAAAGGACATCGTGTTTGTTAGAGGCACAGCGGAAAAAAGGAAGAGCCTCAACAAGATGGGTGGGCACAGTGGCTGCACCAATGGGCGTGTGTGAGGAGGGTGCAAGACTGGGTGCTTCCTTCTGGTGTAGAGAGGGCCGTGATGAGTCAGAACTGACTGGCTGACACCTTCCAACAACTCTTGAGATTGCCTTGGGAGCCACTAGACACATAAGAGGCGCTCTGGTGGCAGAGTGGGTTATGGTTTAGGCTTCTGACCACAAGATCTGAGAAAGAAAGATGAAGCTTTCTTCTCCTGTATAGAGTTACGGGGTCAGAAGCCAGTGGGGCAGTTCTACCCTGTCTCATAGGGCCATGATGAGTCAGCATTAGCTCGATGGCAGTGCACTGAGAATACATTACAGGATCTTCACTTTCTCACTTTTATGTCTCTAATAGAAAAAAACTGAGACAAAGTAAGTATTATGGTGAAATTTTCATAGACCCACAGATGGGAAAGCAAAAAGCACGTGTTCAGCATATATCAAGTTAAAAGAACTGCAGGAAAAATGCAAGCTTCAGGCTGCATTAAAAGAGGACGTGGGCAAAATACTAAGGGATACAGGAAGCATCAAACAATGATGGAAGAATACAGAGAGTCACTATTACAAAAAGAACAAGCTGACATACAACATTTCTGATGGTTGTACCATCAAAAACTGATGGTTCTAAAGAAAAAGTGCTAACTGTATCAAAAGCATTAGCTCAAAATAAGGCTCCTGGAATTGATGGAAAATTCATTGAAGTGTCTGCACAAACTGATGAAGGACTGAAAGCACTCCTTTGTCTATGCCAAGAAATTTGGAAGACAGCTTAGCTGGCCAACTGTCTAGAAGTGATTCTGACTTGTACCCACCCAACAGAATGCTAAAATTACAGAACCATTCATGAACACTACATGCAAACAAAATTTTGCTGAAGATCATTCAGCAATAATAATGCAGTATATTGACAGGGAGCTATCAGGAATTCAAGACTAATTCAGAAGAGGACATGGCTCATGAGTTATCATTGCTGACATCAGATGCTAAAAGCAGGAAATACTAAAAAAGTGTTTACTTGAGTTTCATTAATTATGCAAGGGTATTTGAATGTGCGAATCGTAGTCAACTATGGGTAGCACAGAGAAATATAAAAATTTCAGAATATTTCATTGTGTTCACATGGAACCTACACTTGAATCAAGAGCCAGTCATGCTAACAGAACAAGAGAATCCATACTACATGATTCAAACTCAGGAAAGGTAGGCATGAAGGTTGTATCCTTTTACCATTTTATTCAACCGACATGCTGAGCAAATAATCAGAAAAACTGTACTATGTAAAGAAGAATGTTCACTAACAACCTGCAGTATGCAAATCACACAACTTTGCCTGCTTAACAGGATGACATGAAGCACCTGCTGATGAAGATCACAGATGACAGCCTTCAGTAGGGATTTCAACTCAATGTAAAGACAACCCAAATCTTCACATGGTAAAGGGAGTTAAAATGGAAGTTTGTCAAGGATTCTGTCTTGCTTGGATCTACAATCTATGTTCTTGAAAGCAGCAGTCAAGGTATCAAACAACACAAGGCCCTGCACAAGACCACTGCAAAAGACCGCTTCACAGTGTTCAAAAGCAAGGATGGTGCTTTGAGGACTCAGGTGTGTCTGAACCTAGTCATGACATTTTCAATTGCTTCGTGTGCATATGAAATTTAGAGAAGGGAGGCCAAAGAGAAGTTGATGCATTTGAATTATGGTGTTGCAGAATATTGAAAATGCCACAGACAGCAAAAAGAATAAAATAATATGTCTTGGAAGGAGAGCCAGAATGCTCCTTAGAAGCTAAGATGACAAGACTTTGTCTCATATACCTTGTACATATTATCAGGAGTGACCAGTCCCTGGAGAAGGATATCATGCTTGGAAAAGTAAAAGTGCAGCAAAAAAGAAGACCCTTAATGAGATGGATGGATATAGCAGCTTCAACAGTGGGCGCAAGCATGACAATTTTGAGGATGGTGCAGGACTGAATGGTTTTACGTAGGGCTGCTATAATTGCGACAAACAATGTCATCTGACAACATAATTTTGTCATCATTATGAATTATTTCCAACTTTGCTAAAAGTAAAGTACAATGATAAGAAAACTGAAGAATGATGAAATTGTCTATAATAGTTCTCAAATCAGGGTAATTTTGTCCCCTAGAAGACATTTGACAATATATGGAAATATTTTTCATTACCCAAACTGTCAGGACCAGGAGCAAGAGGTCTCTGAGAACCTCCTCGGAGACAGAGAAAGTGCCTCAACAGGGAACTGTCAGAATGCAAGCTGTTTTCATAAAGGACAGAGATGGAAAGACATATCACTGATGACATCAGGATTAATCTTGGCTAACAGCAGAAAATACCACAAAGATGTTTGCCTGTGTTTTATTGAAAGGCATTCGACTATGTGGATCATAATATTGTAAAGAATGAGAAGTCCAAATCATTGCTAGAATATGTTTCTTCTTCCTGGATCTCAGTATTATCCTCTAGATTAGAAGTCAGCAAACTATGGGTCAAACCTAGTCTATAAATTTGTATTTTGTTTGTTTTTCAGTTTGTGGTCACCTTTGCCATCCTTATACAGGATGAATGACATAATAACATTCATCAGGCTGTGTTACCATCTGTGCATTTCCAAGTCTTATATCAGCCCAAACAGAAACTCAGTACTTCTTCAGCAATAATTCTTAACTATCCAGCCCCTAGTACTCGCCAATAAACTTTTGTCTATTTTCTCATTCTATTTCGAATTTGTAGGACCAGATAATAGCTGTCCTTTTGTGTCTTAAATCACTTAGCATGTTTCCAATGGCTAGCAAGGTTGTGGCATGCAGCACAGCTTCAATTCTCTTCAAGGTTGAATTTCATTTCAAATATGGATACACCATGCTTTGTTCAACTAGTCATCTGTTGTTTGTACCTTCTAGCCATTGTGAACAAAAGCTGCAATGAACAATGGTATACACGTATCTTTCCAAGTCCTTGCTCGCCAGCCTTCTGGTACATATGAAAGAATAGAGGTGCTGGGTCACAGGCTACTTCTGTGTTCAACTTTGTGGGAAACTTCCAGATTGCTTTCACAGTAGCTACAGCATTCTATGTTCATACCAGCAACAAACAAGGGTTTCAATTTCTCCACATCTTCATCAACATTTCTAATGAGAATATTCATCCACATGAACAATGAAATGCTATCTCACTGTGCCTTTGATCACCACCTAACTTGTTATATATAATATTATTTGAAACACAGCCATCCCATTCATTCACACTCCTACCCCACCCGCACCCCTTTTTTCTTCCTATCAGGCAGATTCGAGTAATTGCAACTAAACCCTCAAGGCTAACGTATTTACAGAAAATTTACTGACCTCTGCTTTGAAACACATGAAATATTTTAGGGCCTAAAAATCCTCGTATAGTTTTAATACTGTATATCATTTCCTAACAAGAGCAATACTGAATATATTATTACTGAAACATAATTAGACAAAGAAGTTGATACCTTAATAGACTGTAAGATGCTGGTCCCTTGCTCTGCTTCAATATGGCAATTATCACATAAAATATTTTGGAGTTCCACACAACCAGATCCTGATGACTTGATATTCAAATCTACAAGTGAAAAAAAAAATAAAAGCAAGTTAGTATTATGGTTAGTGAGCTCCATTGCGTTTTAGTGAATTTTAGAAACCCATCGCCTTATTCCTCCAAGTCATGACCCCGGTGGTTCTGAATCCTGGAAAGAATGTAACCACCAACAGGCTCTCTCTCTACAGGGGTTTCCATCCTGGTAATGGAAACATGCTACAAAGTTGTGACGGATAATTTTTAGAAATAAAGTGGTTCTCAAAGGGATCTCATAAGGTCTTAGAGTGGGAGAAAAATGTGAAGTAAAACTTACAATCATCAAAAAGGCCAGGCTTACTGGTTGGATAGAACCCCAGTCTATGGTCGTTAGTCACCCATCAGGTCTGGAAAAGAACTCATCCCCATGGCTCAACTCTCTGCCAAACAATAGGTCCAAAGGGAAACAATAACACCCAAACAATAAGCACACCTGAAACTAACCAAGCATTCGACATCAAAAGGACAGTATTTACTCCGGGGCACTGTTCAGAAGGATCCGTAGCAAAAAAGAAGGAATGGGGACAGGAAGCAGAAGGAGGAAAGCTAAGTTACATTGTTAGGATTGCAGCCAATGAGAAGAAACAAAATGTGTAAGAATTGTTAAATGGAAAATCTAATGTAAATTTACAAAGAAAAGTTAAATAAATAAATAAATAAAGCTTCCCCCATCCCTCATGCCATATTATCTAGCTGTGTATAATGAGAGATAGAGCCCAACCTCTTTATTCATTTCCCAGGCTAATTTGTTACAACGGTATCTTGCATAGTATTGGTGGGAAGAGGTTGAAAATATCTGAAGTGAGAAGTGAAGGTGGGAAGATACTCCAATTCTGATGAGTATGTCTGTGTAAGATCAGAGAAGTCTCTCCTTCCAGAGAAAGCACAGGCTTCAAAGGTATGGTTCCATCAGGGTAAGCCCATGTATGTGGCTTCTCCTCCAGCTCCTCCAGAACTCAGGGTCTATCAGCATGCTGTCATCTTGTCTTGTCAGCAGTGCATCTCCCAGGAACTGAGCTTATGGTCTCTGACCTCCACAGGGGAAATATCGCGAGACTTCCCAGAGAAAGTCATGCCCACACAGATGTCTCATTGGCTATCTCTTGATTGACAGGCTAGACTCCACCCCTACACTCTTAGTTAAATTGGCACCAGAGTGCATGACTGCCCCGTGAGTCCATGACACCTGGCAACCACTCCCAGCTAGAAAGTAATTTTCACGAATGAATGTTTTTGTGAAGTTGTTACTGCTCAATTTCCTCTGAAATAGTAGCCATACAGGGGTCTACAATATAGTGCAATGCTTAGGATTCTTTAAAAATTACCCTAGAAAAGTTATCTACTATTCTGACCATCAGCATCATTCTTCAGTCCCAAGAATACCTGCCATATTATCAATGAAAATTCAGGCAGTCTTACCATGTTCTTCTTCACAGTCCGGCACTCACAGGAAAAATTAGGGGAGGAAAATGGGAGATATATATATATATCAGTCAGAAACTGAGTGTCTATTTGAAAGGTTGGTGCTGGGTAGAAAACAAACATATAACATATAGGGTTGTCTACCACTCAAACCCCCAAGACTGTTTAGCAATGGGAAATATATATAGAATCTGAGTGGGTTAGCCAGAAATTATAGACCTGGAAATTAAGCCACTTTGCTAATGACCAAGAGCAATGACCAAACAGGAGCAAAGTGACACTGGAGAACGTAAGGAGTGCCACACGTGTTCTCTGACTTGTCCCCTTCTAGATGGGGTTTCCACTCAATCTAGAAAATGCCAATTGTGGAGAAATAATTCCTAATCCTGACTGGGAGCCGGCAAGCTGGTTCTGACTGATGGGAACATTTTATCCTACAGAAGGAAACACTGCCACCCTCCATTGTTGAAGGAATCACCGTGTCATTCCTTCTCATTGAGGATTTTCCTTTTAATTTTTTGCTCCTCCTCTACCAACCATGATGTCCCTCCAGGGTCTGGCTCCTCCTGGGAATTTGGCTAAAGTACATGCAAAAAAATCTTTCCATCCATCCTTCTAAGGAGCACTCAGGCTGTAGTTCTTCCAAGACACGCATGCTCTTCTGGCAGTCCATGGTGTGTTCAAAAGTCTGCCTCATGACCATAATTCAAATGCTTCTGTTCTCATTCAGAGTTCTTGCTTATTGTCTAGATTTCATATGCTCAGGATAAGTTGCACCTTATCCCCAAAAGGGCATCTTTCCTTTTGAATACTTTAGAGGTCTTTTGGAGTATAGAGACTGTGAAAGTATAGTTATACATATGGATACATATATATAGTATGGATATATAGTGTATGTGTGGTGTGGTATAGGAGTGTGTACATTTATGTATATGTGTGTGTACTGCTACCCAGAAACTTGCAGTAAAACAGGGAAAAGGGGGGTAGCCCCAAACCACTGAAAGCGGTTCAAAATGAATCAATTAAAGCGCCTATCAGCGTATGCGCGTGCCCTGACAGCCAACCCCAGTTCACTTGCCAAACTGCAGGGGTGCGTCCACCTCCACGGAGGCCCGGGGGTCGATGGTCTCGGACACGATGGACACCACCTTCTTCGTCTTGTCGTACGTCACCTGCAGGCTGTCCAGGCCGTGCACCTCGCCCTCCACGCCTGACACCGCCACCAGCACGTGGTCGGAGTCTGGGTACCTGTGGGGGTCCAGGGGTCTCACGGTCAAGTCGCACGGGAGCTGCGTGCGCAGCCCGCCGAAAGGGTTCACCAGCAGTGCCCAGGCCTTCAGCGGCCGCTTAGCCGGCCCAGCAGGGATTTGGCGCTCGGAGCTGGGCCGGCGCTCGTCCCCGCCGGAGGCGTACAGACGCGCCGGGTAAGAGAGGCGGGTCCTGCGCTCGCCCCGCACCCACAGGTGGCAGAGCCGGAGGCCGCGGCGCCCCGCGCCCGAGCAGGGAAGGAACATGGCACGCCACACTCGCGCCCCCTCCGAGGGTCCCTTGCCACGACCGGCTTAGCCACCGGGCCGCCTTAAGTCCAGAGGGCCATGTGGGGGTCTGCTGAAGCAAGGGTAACTCGCCCACTCTGCCGGGCGATTCAAACTGCAGCGGCACCCAAGCTGAAACTGTGACGCTCTGCGTAGTCAACCCTGACCGGGATTCCGCGTTTAACTCTCGCCCCTCTCGCGAAGGCCGACGGGATAGGGCACACATGGAAGGGCTCTGAGAGATCAGAAAACTACAAGTCCCAGGAGGCAACTCGCGGAGCCGGCCGCTTTCTAAGAGCGAATAGTTGGCCGGGTGTGAGAGGCGGACCGTCTTGGACTCAAGCCTATTGGTCACTGAAGGGGCGGGAAAAGAGAGATGAGACTCCATCTGACCAATGGAAAGCGCCAGAGCCGAAAGGTGAGCAGGTCCGTGTGAGTGTGGTTTCCTTGGATACCGAGGACGCGGCTTCTTCCTTGGAGAGGGAGGAGCTTTGGAGTGGACTTAGGCATTCAAAGCCAAAGATAAATAAAACAGCCCAAATAAGAAGCAGGACCAAGATAAGAAACTGCTCTTTAAAAGGTGAGAACCCTTGAATTAAATTAGGAGTATGCTATGCGGATGGTTAAACTCAAGTTTCCTAAGCTAATGTGGCGCCTTCTGAGAATGGAGGCTCACTTGGCAAGAGGCTGAAGAGCCAGTTGGTGCTCTGGGTTGGTGCTCTGTGTGAGGGCGGGTGGGGGCTGGGGGTGGGGAAGGATCTCTGGTAGAAAATTTAAAAATAGCTTATAGGGTTCCTTCTGAACTCTGGGTGACCCTAGGCCACTTCTGGTTATTAATTGTTCATTCTTAAACTGGGGATACTATTTTTTTTTTTGCCTTATCTCAAAGGGTTTTTCCTAAGGATCAAAAATAAAATAAAAAATGAGCATATGGACAGTCTACAAAATTGCAATATAACGCACTGTATTTTCATTTTAGCCCACTCAGTTTCAAAGAAAAATTGGAGAGATCGGGACTTGTTTGGGCGACAAAATTAATCGCTTTGATTGTTAGTAATCTTAGGATTTAGGACCAATAGAAAAAACTAGCGTGCCAACCTGATGCTGTGGAATGAGCAATTTTTTTTTTTTACCCCTTAACTGCCCTTGCTTTCTCTGGTGTCATCTGAATCTGTTTATTCGGTGTTAAAATGGAGAGTTTTATGAAATGGCTCTGTAAGGTCGCCTTTACTTTTTGACATTTTATTACTGTATAACCTCAAAAAAAATCCACTGCGAGCCGATTTTGACTGACAGTGACCCTGTAGGACAGAATAGAACCGCCCCTAGGGGGGGCGAGGCGGGGGTTGTCAGAGACCAGATATTGAAGTGGGTCGACAGCCGCAGCCCCCTGGGATTATTTATTTATTTGACGTGAGTGTTGCTAGGTGCCAGTCAGTAGTCGTCGGCTCGCACCAACCCCATGTACAACAAAACAAAATGCTGCCTGGTCTTGTATCACCCTCACAAGTGTTCTCATGTTGGAGTGTATTATTGCGGCCACTGTGCCACTCCGTCTTGTGGACACCTTCCTCTCTTCCCTGCTGCCCGTCTACTCAGTAACGAAGCAGAAAAATATTTATTCCCACCTTTTCTTTCCCGTCTCACTTTTCCTGTGCCTGTACCTCTGTAAGGTTTCTGGGATGGTTGACTTCGGTTCTCGCTTCTTGACGCTGAAAGAATTCACGTGGCAGAGCACTTTTGTAAATTCAAGTAAGTGGTCTGAGGGAACGGAAAGTTTCAGGTATTGTATAGTCTCAAAAAGGACACACTACCTGTGGAAAATGTGCAAGGTTGCGCCTTGGACCGTGCAAGAGTTTGTGACTGAAGATGGCCTCCTTAGCGGGGTGTGAAAAAGACCAAACAAATAAAAAAACATGCCAGAACACCAGCACGAAACTACCGTGCAGAGCAAAGAGACCCACTGCCCTTGGTCCCTGCTTTCATTCCCTCCTGCACTACTTGACAGGGTGTGGTGGAGGGTACTGGCCCATCTTAGTGGCTGAGTTCAGGCGCACCTGTGATGGGATGTCTCTAGTGCCTAGTTTGCAAGCTCAGGTTGCCCTTCACCTGGGCCTAGGTGACTCGTGACCTGGATCTGAGTGTGTCCAGCTCTGGATCGTCCCCGCAGGTGTCTAATATATGTCTGTGTAGCCCCTTCATTGTGGCGTGGCTAGCTAATTTTCCTTTAGGGCAGGCTTTCGATAGACACAGCCCCCTTTACCCCTAATTTTTCTACCTGCCACTTATTCCTCCAAATCATTCCCTGTGTACTTTAGCAAAGACACTGCTGTTTTAAAAGGGCAGTGGTTTTCAACCTGTGGGCTGTGACCCCTTTGGGGGTCGAATGATCCTATCACAGGGGTCACCCAATTCATGACAGTAGCAAGATTATGAAGTAGAATGTTATGAAGTAGCAAAGAAAATAATTTTATGGTTGGGGATCACCAGCACACGAGGAACTGTATTAAAGGGTCGTACAGCATTAGGAAGGTTGAGAACCACTGTTTTAGGGTATAAAAGAGACCCCCAATCTCAAATATAACTTTAGAGAATAGACTAAGTCTGAAAAAGGAACAAAGGCAACACAAAATATGTCACCCCATCATCTGGAGGAAGGAAACCTTTAGCAGGGGGTCATAATCGCATCTAGAAACCCACTTGTTTCATAAGGCATGGAGCAAAGGAAACCCACAAGTTCATGATTGGTGGCAAATCACCATTTCACAGACATGGATGTCACTACAGAAGCAAGACGTGTACATTACATTATATTAAAGTAAAGAGTCCATGAGATTGGTGCCGGACATTCCAACCAGGACAATCAGGACACAACCCATAGGGATGACTGCTGACTCTATAACCCTTTGTGCTGTCCCCAGTATAGTCATCTCCATCAAACACGCCCAGGCAAGCCTATAAAAAAAGAATGCCCCTCTCTTGGCTATGTGGAGAGAGGGGGAGGTGATCACTTTTCAAAGCATTCTGCCTGAGAGCAGGATTGTCTACACCCTTGCTTAATGCTCAGAAGGAATTCAATAGAGGCCTCATCTACTGAGTTTTCTTTATCATCCATAGCCTCCTGCAAACGGGGGCCTCAGAATTTAAGCTTTAATACTATAAGTGCTGAAACTAAATGTGTCGAAGACTAGCTAAATACAGTGATCAGAATCATTGGAGGACAGCTAGTGCAGACTGTCATCTTCAGGAAGCCCCGTCATGGGCTTATTTGATTTGATTTTTTTTTTTTGCAAATCCATGGCTTCTTGCATTATCTTCTCCTTTCTGCCCTCCTTAGTGTACCTCCTCCTCTTCCTCTTACAGTGACAGCATGATCAATGACAGCTTTTAGCTTCAGCCAGTATCCACTGAATCTAATTTTTTCCTTGGCTGTATGTTTTGTGAGGTCAGAATTATTCCAACTATTCCAATAGGTTCTTAACTTATTTTAAAAATCGATTTCCAACTATTCCAATAGATTTTTAAATGAAATCTATTGATACGAGAACAAAACTGGTAGGCACTGGTGCAAATAGGTTTTTCATATACTTAAATTTTTTGTATAAGCATTAGATGTCCTTAGCTTAAATATGAATCACTGGTAGATAATTCTGTTTCTATGATCATTTTTCATTCTCTGAATGAAATTAATGGGATTGACAAGTGAACCAAAATTGTCTATGTGGCATCATATTGTTTCCCTCTTTTCAAGCACACAAATGATAATGATATAAAATTTATAATAAAATTACCATGTAGAGGTTGACATGGAGAGTGTTATTTTTGTATGCCACCAAGTCAGCTCCGATGCGTAGAGACGTAGCATACAACAAAACAAAACACCGCCTCTTCCTTGCAATTGTCTGCTCTAGCCCAGGGGAGCTCAGTATGTCTGGTCGCAATCTATGAGTCGATCACAAATGTAGGTAGATCGCATGGCATTAAAAAAATAGATGTAAGCTAGCATCAATCCCATCACTTAATTGATATACAGGGCAGCCATTCAGACGCAATCTTAGGTGTCAAATGCATGTGCAAACAATGGCGCTAAGTGGGGCAAAACAGACAAGCTAAGTTATCACCAATTTTTATACCTTGATTTTTTTTCTGTTAAATGTGAGAACAGGCACTAAAATGAGTGGGGGAACTGGACCAAGTAAGAAGACAAACACATATCACTTCATACAGAATGGGATATTTTGACACCACAAGCTAACATTCAGCTGAAGGCCAGAGCACAGGAACAGTTCTGGAACATTCTCACAGAGGGAAAGTACCCAAACATGAGAAAATGGGCTACCTCCTTGACTGCGTTATTCAGCTTTACATACTTATGTGAGTCAGCCTTTTCCCACATGAAGATCATTAAGTTCAAGTACCATTCCACCATGGGCTTAAGACTGAAATGTGCAAGTGTAAGAAGCATATGATGACCTCTATGGATGTTTTGGAAGTCATTGGACTTTGGTTCAAATCATTTGCATTAAGGGCAACTTAATACATACATGTTTGCCATGTTCATGGTGGGTTTGTGTGTGTGTGTGTGTGTGTGTTTAGGACATGTCTTATTCCAACAGGCATGATTCTGCCTTTTTGAATGAGCATTGTTAAAAGTTTTGCCCAATCACAACTCTCATTAATTACGTAAATACTGGCTAGTTACTTATGTTTTTAATCTGTACTAGTCAACAGAGGGCCTATTTGGGCCTAAGAAGATGCTAACCACAAGTCTGTAGTTCAAAACTAAGTTATTATGTTTTTAAGGAGTTAAAATAAGCATAAAATTAGAAGCGTGCAAAAAAACATGTTTGAGGAATTTTGTCTTAGTTATTTTATAATAGTAAATGATTAAGTAAAATGAAGTGTCAATGATTAAAAAAACTCAAGTAAAACAGATCCACAATTAGTACCCATGAAAGTAGTTGGCAGGTCCTCAAAAGACATTACATGGAGCAGATCTTCTGCAGAAGACTTCTTTAAAGTGCTGACACATGAAGATTTCGTTTTCAGGTTGCAGGTTCCTTGACCCTTCGTGCGCTGGATTGACACAGTGGCTATTGCAGGAGGCTCAGCCATAGCAATGAGTGTCAGGATCTTGAAGGACTGGGCAGGGCCGTCTCCATTTCTGCTTTACAGAGGGTTGCTCTGAGTGGGAACCAGTGGAAGAACACCTAACAATAACACAAAACCTGTTTCCACAGAGCCATTTCCCACTTGTGGTGGTCCTGTGATTTGACACTTAGCACAACTCCCTAGCAGTCTACAGAACTGCGCTGGACAACTCCTTAGGTTTCAGAGACTAAATCTTTATGGCAGCAGCAATTTCATATTTGAAAGAGTGGCTGGTGGTTTCGAACCAATATCTTTGTGGCAAGCAGTTCAGCGATTTATCACTGTCCTGCCAGGACTCTTTTAGAAGTAGCCTCTATGCCCAAACCAAACTCTGCTAGGGTTCTCTAGAGAAACAAAACCAGGACACTAGTAATATTCTCAACATATTGATATAGATAGAAGGATATATAAGAAATAAATAGTTAACTAATCTTTAAAGCAGTACAAATGGCTCGGTGCAACTCACTTGCGTGAGACAGCTAGAAGACTGTCAGTCCTTGGAGTCTTGAGGGCCTCCGAGCTGTCCTCTGTGGAGCAATTCAGGCTATCCAGCCACAAGCAGCAAATAGCAAAGCAGGTCACCAACAGTCATCCAGATGACAGAGTCCAATAGTTCCCAGCTCAAGAGATGTATATTCCAGGAGCACGGTGAAGCAGGGCTTGAAGGAACCTCAACTCACAGCAACACAGTCCACCAATTAGGTGTCTCACGAATCGTGGTGTAGGCACAGGAAGAACAAGGCAGCCGGCTGGTCTGAAGATCCAAGAGCAAGAGGGCAAGAGTGGGGCTCACCAAGCCAATACTATCTGTGCCCTTCAATTGGTCTCATGTGTTCATTGGCCATGTTGTCACAACAGACCTACCTATCATCTTTGGCCTTGTTGGCACAACAAGCTTACCTATCACACAAACCAAACCAAACTCACTGCCATCTAGTCTATTTTGACTCATCATGACCCATATAAGGCTTCTGAAACTGTCGATCTTCGGAGGGCAGGGGGCAGATAGACAACCTCATCTTTCTCCCATTTGGCTTCTCGTGAATTCAGACTGTTAGAGTGTGTATTTAGCAGCCTCACTCCTACCCCACAGCGTACCCAGCACTCTAGGAAGTCCTTCGTAGGGTTTGGCAATAAAGGTTATTAAATAAATTAATATTAAATATATCAGAATACGATGCAACCATATAAAATTGAGTGTCTGAAGACTACTCGATGATAGGGAGAATATCCCATAATATACTGTTACATAAAAAACATAGAAGCCCACTGCCGAATCCACGGCCCATGGTGGGGCATGGGAAATGTGGCATAAGGATGACCTACTCCCCGACATCACTCATGGGGGGCCCAAGTCCTTCTGATCGAGGCCCAGCCCGTGGACAGTGTGAGGCCGGTCCCCCGCATGCCAGGCCCGACTCTTCTTGGAGTAGGGATGCTTGGGAATGCAGTCCAAAGCAGTGGTAAACTCCATCTAAGACTAAATATTGGCATGAGGATGAGAGTCAAAAAGTAAAAAAAAAACATAGAATGCCAAATTGTATCTACGGTGTGAGTCCAACTCTAAATATAATTATTTTAATAAAAATTACATTGAAAAGAGGCATTTCCATAGAGAAATAAAGCAATTAGAAACCAGTGTTATCTCTAAGCAAATTGTCATCTTTAAGGTTTACCAGTGATTTTTCTTCATTAAAATATAAATTTTTTACAAAATATAAAATTTTTAGAAAATATAACATTTTAATAAAATTTTTTAGAAAATATAAATTTTTATTTTAAAAATTCCAAACAATAATATATATTACATTGTTAATATTATAGCATTTCTTAACATACCTTGTTTCCTAAAGCTGACTAAATAATCAAGTGAGTGGAGGATTTCTTGCCAATTAGGAGGCCTGGTGGCTTAGTGGTTAGGAGTTGGCCTGCTGTCTGTAATGTTAGTTTGAAACTGGCTTTCTGCTCAGGAGATCACAGGAGCAATTCTGCTCTGTCCTAGTCGCTGAGTCGGCACCAACCTGAAGACAGTGAATTTCGTTTGTTGTTCTAGTTGTTTTTAAGATATATGCCTAAGAGCCCTGGCAGCTTAGTGGTTTTAAAATGTTGGGTTGCTAACAGCAAGGCCTGAAGTTCAAACCATCAGCCTCTCCATGGGAGAAAGAGGTGACTTTCTACTCCCCCAAACTCCCAGGAGCAGTTCCACCTTGTGCTCTAAGTCCCTGGGAGTCAGCATGGACTTGGTGGCAGTGACTCTGGGTTTTGGAGACGATGTCTGAATATTGTAGTTTGTTATATTCAGTAAATGGACAGCAGAGGGCAAAAGAGAGTTTTCTGAAGAAAATGTTTAAAGCTGTGGTATCTGGTTAAGGAAGCTATTATGAATTTGTTAACTGAGTTACACGCTATGGAAAGAGGAAATATCTTATGACTTCTGTCTTTCTTATGAAATTTTAATATCTTAATACCCTAAACTAATAACTAACAAGATTGTGAAATATTTAATGAAGATGTAGGCAGCAGCTCCATTTGAAATCTATATATTTTCTCAAAGAAGTATGTAATAGAATTTACAGTTTAATTTCCCCACATTACTTTAGATACTTTGAAAAGTTGCCCATACTACAATTATTTTAAGGAGATTCTTAAGGTATGTGAAAGGGTGTATACATGGAAGTTATATAAGGGGAATTTTTTTTAATCATGGGAAACTGGGATATTGGGACTTTTCCATGAAACTTTTGGAGCACACTTTTATGCGAGAAGACTTTGTACATTCGTGTTTGTGTGTGAGGGGCTGCCACAGTCGCTGCAATAATGGGCTCAAGCTTAGGAACACACATAAGGATGGCCCAGGATCGGGAATGTTCGGTTCTCTTGGACTCAAGGTCACTAGGAGCCGGACCAGCTCAGTGATACCCAGCAGCAGTGATACATTTCCCTTCTCATCATTAGTAATAAACCCACTTTATCTTTAATACTTTGTAAACATTAAACTATGTTTTTAATCTTTTTTCACTTAGAATAGCATCTGATATTCATTCATGTTCTTGTATAGCTCAATTGTTTACTTTCCTTACTGAGTAAAATTCCATTTTATGGGTATACTCCAGTTTTTATACATTCAAAAGTTGATGGATATTTCTGTTGATTCTAAGTTTTTTCTATTACAAATGAAGTTAAGATAGAGATTTACATGCAGGTTTTATATCAACATAAGTCTTCCTTTCCCTAGAATAGCTGGGTCATTGAATAAACATATGTCTAATTTATGATAAAGAACTGACCTGTTTTCAAGGGGGGGAGTTTATTTAATTTTGCATTCCCAAAAATAATATATGAATTGGAGTTGTACCATATTCTCATCAGTGGTTGGGTTTATCATTAAAAGACACTGCTAAATAATTAACTGTTGATTAAAATACATTTTAATTACTAATGGTTAGGATATAAAAATTAAAACCAAAGAAAAAGGATAAGTAGTTGAATACTATGGTGTTGGTGATAGAAATAATACTAGAAGTTACATGATAGAATTTTTGCAAGCTCAGTGACTTAGTCATTGCAAATACTTTTCTTGAAAAGTATGAATGATAATAACTGATGCAAGGATTTGTAGAGGAGGTAGGGGCCATGGAGGGTGTTTGGGGAGTAATCAAGGAAGGTGGGAATGGGGATGAGCATTAACACTGAAGGGAATTACACAACTCATTTTAAAGGCAACTTAATCATGGGGGGTAAAAAGAAAGAAGTCATGCTGAAGTTGATTGTGTTAAATTGGAAAATTCTTCTTGATATGTTTGAACTATTAAAATGTGTGATATGTGGATTAAGTGCCAAGAAAACTGTAAAAACAAAAAGTATAAACAATGACTCCTTGTGTGAACCTCACTGGATGGCATACATAGGAATCAATAAACTACATCTGAGGAAGAAAAGCTCATCAGTCAGAACAAGACTGGAGACAAATTCCAAAAAGATCTTCTGTTGATCATATGCAAGTTCAAGTTGAAGCTGAAGTTGTTTGGTTTTTGTTATTTTTTTAATCCATGAGCACCAAAGTATGACCTCAAATTTATCCCTTCTGAATGTAGAGATCATCTCAAGAATAGATTTGAAAAATTGAGCACTAATGACCAAAGATAAAGCTAGAACAGGGTGACTTGAGTATCATACATGAAGAAAGCAAAAAGTCATTGAAAAAGGAAAGAAAGAAAAGACAAAAATGGATGTCACAAGCAACTTACTCTGGAACACAGAGTAGGCTAAAGTGAATAAAAGAAATGAAGTAAGTAAATGAACACAAAAGTCCAAAAGGCACTTTACTTTGCTAGGCACTTTACTTAGCAAAATGTATAAAGACTAGAATTAGAAAAACAAAAGGGAAGAATAAACTTGGCAGTTCTCAAGATGAAAGAAAAATCCCAAACCTCAAGTTGCATTTTAAAGGTTCAATGGGCAAAATATTGAACAGCAGGAAACATCAAGAGAAGATAAAAATTCTACATAAAGTAACTGTACCAAAACTAATTAGTCAACTGTTGAACCATTTCAGGAGGTAGCATATGATCAAGGTCAACCGTAACAAAGGAAGATCCAAGCTGCATTGAAGACGTTAGCAAAAAACAAGGCTGCACCCCAAGAATCCCCAAAACAGACTTTGGACTAGGGGTACTTGGCACCTCATCAGACTCAGTTGGAAGACATGCCTAAGAGTCAGCAGACAGACCTGGAAGTATTTCTAGATCTCCTCCACCTCCGTCTTCCTCCTCTTCTCCTTCCTCTTCTTATATAAGATAAACAATCCAGGAGACAAGGGAACAACAAGAGATCTAAAATCAATGGCAAGGAGGGTGTAGAATGCCTGACAGAAGATGATAAAATGCAGTGTAGCTGAGAGAAATTACTGAGAGGCACTTGAGGGTCAAACAGGATAGTGGGGCCAGAAGGAAGTAAAAAGAAATAGAGGAAAGAACTAGGAAGAAATTCTTCAGGGATAAATATAAGCATGTGTATATGTAGATATATTAATATATAACCATAGGGATATAGGCCTATGTACATATATTTATATGTTAAGTATCAAGGTGGATATTGGGCCTCTACTCAGCTCCTCCCTCAATACAAGAATACTTTGTTCTAATAACTTGGCATCCCGACACAATCGCTGAAGACAAAATGGGTGCATAAGCAAATGGGGTGAAGAAAGCTGGTAGTGCCCAGCTGTTATAAGATATAGCATCCGGATCTTACAGGCTTAAAGTTAAACAAGTGACCATCAAGCAGGGAAGCAACAAAGCCCACATGAAAGAAGCACACCAGTCTGTGTGTTTACATGGTTTTGACAGGATCAGGCATCAGAAGATACAAAACAATCATACAATGTGCACAAGTAGTGTCCCAATGGAGACCGAAAACAGAAGGGTCTCAGGGAAGGGATGAGTCAGGGTATAGTATATCATGATGAAACTTAACTTTCCTATAGTTCTTTGATGTTTCCTCCCCCCTCCCCTCACCTCCAACTATCATGACCCAAGTTCTACCTTACAGACCTGGCTAGACCAGAGCATGTACACTAGTAGCGAAGAGTTCTCAACACACAAAATCCGGGACAGATAACCCCCAAGACCAATAATGAAAGTAGTGATACCATGAAGGTAGGAGGAAGGTGGGGAAAGAAAAGGGAGAAATGGGGAATCAACCACAATGATTAATATACAAGCCCCATGCACACACACACAAAGTAGGATGAACTACAGAAACATGGGGTGTGTAGGATATAAAAATAATAACTTATAATTTATCAAGGATTCATGAGGGTGGATGAGAGAGGGGATAAAGGAGTTGATACTAAGACTCAAGTAGAAAATGTTTTGGAAATGATGCTGGCAACCTATGTACAAATGTGCTTGATACAATTGATGTATATTGTTATAATAACTGTAAGAGCCCACAATAAAGTGATTTATTAAAAAGAAAAAAACAGGGCTACAGAGATGAAATACCAATTTAAATTATGTAAAACTGATGCAGTGCAGGAAGCACTCATTATGCCAAGAAATTTGTAAAAGAGAAGCACCTAACTGGAAGTGATCCACATTTGTGTCCACTCCAAAAAAAAAAAAGGATCCAACAGTATACAGAAATTATCAAGCACAGGCAATATTTGCAGTTTGCTGAAAATAATTTTTAATGGTTGTAGCATTACATAGGCACATAACTTCTAGAATTCCAAACCAGATTCAGAAGAGAATGTGCAACAAGAGATACCATTACTGATGGCAAATGAATGTTTTTTACTGTGCAAAGACATTCAACTGTGTGGATCATAACAAATTGTGGGTGATATTGCAAAGAATGAAAGTTCAGAACACTTAGTTGTACAAATTCAGAACCTGAACATAGACTTTTAAAAGGCAGTAATTTAAACTGAGCAAGGGGATACTGCATGGTTTAAAATTAGGAATGATGTGTGTCAAGATTGTATCCTTTCACCATACACAGTCTGTATGTTGATCAAATATCCAGAAAAGCTAATATAAGATACAGCATCTTCATGTAGTATATGAAGAACAACATCGAGATTGGAGGAAGACACTAGCGACCTGCCATATGCCGCTGAACAACCTTGCTTCTGAAAGCAATGACGACTTGAAGTCTTTACTTGAGGAAGAGCAAGGACTATAGCCTTCAGTATGGGTTACTCCTCAACACAAAGACAGGAAAATTCCTCACCATTGGACCCATAAGCATCATCACCATAAACAGAGAAAAGCTTGAAATTGTCAAGGACTTCATTTCTTGATTCCACAACTGGTACTCATGGAAGCAACAGTCAGGAAATCAGAGTATTGACTGGAAAAAAACCTATTTAAGGTGTTGAAAAGCAAAGGATGAGGGTTGTCTAACCCTTGTCATGGTGATTTCAGTTACATGTGAAAGCTGGCCAGGGAAAATGGAAGCCCAAAGAAGAATTGATATAATTGAACTAAAGTGTGGTGTGTTAGTCTGGATAGACTAGAGGAACAAATTTCAGAGACACGTATATAGGTACAAGGAAAGGGTTTATATACAAAAGAAATGTGACACTAAGAAGGCATCCCAATCCAGTCCAGTGCAAAGTCATAAGTCCAATATTAACCCATATCCCTGCAATCAGTCCATAATGTCTGCTTTTGACTCAGGAAGTCACAGGTCAGTGGGTGCAGAATTCTGGCGCTGGCAGGGGTCTCCCCATGGCTCCTCGCTTCCAGGGCTCAGGTCCATCAACAGCATGCCACTCCAGCTTCAGAGGTCTGTCTTCATCAGGGCAAAGCCGAGTGGTCTTTCCACTGGCTCCTCCAACTTCTCTGACGCTGCCAGCTTGTCTGTGATTGTCTCTGAAACTAACTCCCAACAACTGGGGAAGATAGCTTCTCATCTTCACGAGGGAAATACCGCAAGATTTTTCAGGAGCCTCAGGTGAAAGCCATGCCCACACAGAGGCCTCATCAGCTACTCAATGGCTTTCTCCTGATTAACAGGCCAGACTCCACCCCTACATTTCAATTATAAAATTAGCATAAGCAGATGACTGCCAGACCACCCCTTGTTAATTTTATATTTTCACATAACTCTGTAACCATATGTAACCCTCAAATAAACAATAAAATAATTTTTATATCTAACAGGATAAAACTAAAATACATAGAAGTCAACATGTGTCACCATCGTTGGAAAATAACATTCTATAAGTGAACAAAACAATAGGTATCCTGTGCCTTACAATTGTAGTTACAAAATATCTACACTTTGATTCTATAATCCTATGAATGTATATTCTACTACCTATAAGAGTTTGCAAGCCAAACTATCTCATGCCTTCATTCCCCCATTTTGGGTATCTAATTTCTATATTGCCCACTTAGACCAACCCAGTGCTGTAAGGAAACAATCATATCTTTCAACGTGAAGAATCTTCATTCCAGTTGGAAACTCGTGAAGTGTGCGTCCATTAGCAAAGTCAAATCAGGACAGGCCATCCATAAAGTCAGCAACGATATGCACCAGGTCACAGACAAAATCGCTTCTCTTCCTCTGGTGGGGTTCTGGTCAACTCAATGTGGGCTTTTCCACTTAGCCTCACCACGGTGGCCACTGGTCGCCTTCCTTTAGACCAAGGACACAACAAATTCTCAACATACCTAGCTCTCTCATGCTAGGTCATGAACTTCAGACCAGTAAACATGATCTCATCTCCTCTATTTCCTGTGAACCAAGTCCCCAGGTGTCAGTGGCCAAAGTCAACCCGGCTCTTTATTGCCGCATTTCTCCTGCTTTCACCGACAAGCAGTAAATCTGGGTGGTCACCTAAAAAGCATTTCAGCCTGCCACAAGTTTCCTTTAACATTCAGACCCAGAGAGGAGTTATCTTCGTGGTTCCAGATTCGTTTGCTTTTGAAGACAATCACTAGTCAGGATTTTCCAAGGAAATTGACTCTTTCCTTCTTTATGGGTCAGTCTGACCTCTCAGACTACACTTATCCTGAGTACTCCCAAAGACTGGGTGGGGCTACTTTCTTCAGAGAAGTTTTTCCAGGTGTGGTCTAACCTCATTTAAGCTCAAGGTGGGTTTAAACACTTTAGAGATGTCTTTGATGCTAAGTCCTAAACCCTCTCGAGGTCAATGCTTGGCTTGAGGTAACTGGATTTGCAAACTCTTTCCAGAATTTCCAATAAACGTTCTATCCATTCT